>JAHZNB010003436.1:0-16772 GCA_027744295.1 Callyntrura guangdongensis
TTTTCATCTATTGTCCTGTATTTTTATAAAATGTATTACAATGCCAGGTGCTTTTCGATAGTTGTGCCATGAAATAAATGGACTATTGAGACAAAAGGTATAAAAAAGAGATGTGCTGCGCAGAGGGAGATGGTCCAAGAAAGGTTAATGTTTAAAAAACTGATATGTTCAAAATCCGATTTTTTAAACTCGGCTTAGAGACTAAGAAGTTTGACGATGTAAAAAGGCTGACAAAATGTATAAAATTAGACGTTTCTGCCCAATTATATATGAATGATCGAGTTTTGTAATTTGCATTTCACATCAATTATGCTGATATTATAAATTAACGTCAATAGGAGGACAAAGACTAAGAACAACAACCAGCGAGCAGTCTGCTCATTTTTTATGGGTCTGTTTAATGAAAATTGTTGGCTGTCAACTAAAATTGCAATTCCTCACTTTTTGCAGGAATTTAAACGTATGCCATAAAACTCAGGATTTACAGAAATATATAGTACAGTTGTTTGTTCATACATGCCTTGTATATTATACTGCAGTCTGCACTCTGCAGTAACAAAATACAATACAACTGAAATATTCAATACATATTTCATCGCAGTGCATTAAGAAATGCACACACGACCTCTTGTATTTAACTCTGAAATTGTAGGCAAAATGAAACCAAATAAATAAGCAAAATAAAAAATGTAAAGATCTATATTTACGCATTTTCTCGGTGTTTCAACATAGTCAAGCTCCTTATCACTTTAAGTTGACACTTTTGTAAGGATTTTTTTTTAAATTAGCCGGTTTACTCGTCGATTTTTCATAGATACATGTTTTATTATAAACACTGAAGAGAGAGAAACATAAGATGTTCCTATTATTTACAATTGCTCTGTCAAGTTTGACGCTCAGCTACTGCTAAAAATATGTATTTTAATGTTTGTTTTCTTATTTAAACCTTGTTTCATTTCGCTCAACTGGGTATAGTGGTAATTAGATTATAACTTTGATATAGGTAAGCATGATATGATTATATTATGTAGTACAAGATGCAATTTTCTGTGGTAAACTGTACGAACTGTCGATACTTACGTATTATTTTTATTATTATTATTAATATTAATATTATACATTACCCACTTGCGGTCAGCATTGCCAGTGTTGTCAAAATGGTAAAAAAATGTTTCATTAAACTGGAGAATTATTATAATAATTATACTATTAGTAATAAAGCAAAGATTATTCCTCCTGGTGAGGCAAAAATATGTGAAAAAAATAATGCCACGGCCACGTTTATCATGTGCTACATATGTATTTAAAAAAATATTACAATAATGACCTTACTGCACAAAAATTAATTATTTTGATCATCGTCATTTTTCTCCTCAAAACTGTCTAGTTTTCTTTCCAGGCAACCTGCTTTGTTTTGACAATTTATACCATGAGGAATCCACCTTCGCACGAAAGCACAATTAAGGGGAAATTTATGTGGGGCTTAATATGTAACTGGCCAAGAGAATATGCTTTATGCAGACACAAAGTTGAAGAATTAATGTGTTGGTTTTTCCAGCCATATTTCATTCATTTTGGTCTTTACGTCCAACCAATCTGCCGCAATGATGTGAACTGTAGACATTGACCAGCCTCGTCTTTAATTTTTAATTATATTATTTATAATCTTATCATTATCAAACATTAACATCATTGGCACTTGCCGTGTCAGATTTCATGAGCATGTGAGTCATGTCATGTGAGTTGATAGAATTTATACACTTTATTCATTAAAACCGACTAACTCCAAAGTTGCAAGGTATCCAATGTAATACTACGGCTTGCGTTGTTGCAGTGGATTAGAAACCAATGGGATAGAAAGGGTATATGCATGTGTTTACGATCAGCTTACATAGGTAATGTATATAATTTTGTTCAATCATGTCCGTCCGGTTCCGGACGGTTGTAGTTGCGATAACTCTTTAACGAAATTGAATTTTTAAATTTTGTTTTTAACAATCGATAACTATGACTGATAGCTGGAATGATGAGTTGATAGAATTTATACACTTTATTCATTAAAACCGACTAACTCCAAAGTTGCAAGGTATCCAATGTAATACTACGGCTTGCGTTGTTGCGGTGGATTAGAAACCAATGGGATAGAAACGGTATAGGTAATAGGTATGCATGTGTTTACGATCAGCTTTACATAGGTAATGTATATAATTTTGTCCTATCATGTCCGTCCGGTTCCGGACGGTTGTAGTTGCGATAACTCTTTAACGAAATTGAATTTTTAAATTTTGTTTTTAACAATCGATAACTACGACTGATAGCTGGAATGAGTTCGTAGATATTAGGTCAATTCAAAGGGAGTAACAAGGGTCACTTCTTAAATGACAATAGTAGTTGAAAGTTGTTAGCAGACCTGACGCATAAAGATCCACACATTCTTTGATATGCAAATGAGCATGACAGAGATTACAAAATGGAAGAAACCTAATAAACCCCACATTTCAAAATACCTAAGTTATTAGTGCCGTTATAGTTTTGACACGAGTAAAATTAACAAAATCTGCTTAATTTCCGTTTGTGACACCTTTAGGTCTTTTTTTAAAGTTTTATCTTTTTAAGCTAGCCAATGAGTTTAGTGTGTTTGTCTGTCTGTCATCTGTCTTCTCTCCTCGTCAGGCGCTTCAGCCGATTTGGCATACAGGTTCGTTAGGATACTGGTATCTGTGGATACAATTTCAGCAAATTTGGTCAACCCTCGGGGGTCAAATGTCAAATTTGGTAATAGCGATACTAAGTCAGAATATTTAGTTTGACCTTTATTATTTGACCCCATGTGGTCCCAAGATGGCGTCAAAGTCTATACTTTGCAATTCATTCACCTCCTATCTATTCCAACGATTAGAATTTGTATGATCGATGCCAATCCAAGGGGTATGCGTATACCCATTTTCTTTTATTTACGCATAAAACTCGTCTCGATCGTGTGCTAAGTGCACTAAAGTGCAACGTTCATCCTTTCCTATTGTGACCCCTTAAGGGCGTAAGAGTTTAAATAATGTGAATCGCGTAAATTTTTTCACACGCAAAACAACGTAGCATATAACTAAAGCAATGGCAACAGCAAGCTATATAACCAAATAGTTTAAAGCAATTTAATTTGTCAGCTTGTACCAGTACAACAAAGGTTTGCAGCTACGTCTCTATAGCTGCAATTACGGCAGGTTTGCTGCATTTTATGGAATTTCCCTACTTCCTCTTAAGCAACTTCCCCAAGTGAGTGAGCCGAGCCAACATCAATTTGTGTCTTCCTTCAAAGCACAGCAAAATAAAGGAATCTCTGTTGTCTGCAGCAATACAACTGCAGATGCTGATTGACGATGAAGCACCTATTTGCACGTTATCGTGTGGTAAGCGTATTCACAACAATACATAGGCACATACATTTATCTTTGATCGGCATATCGGCCGGCAATGGGCAATCATCAGTCTCGTTCTCGTTTTATTATCGACTGGGGATTCCCTTTCGATTATTGCCGTTACTCTAGCGTGTATGCTTTCATTTCGATGTAAAAATGTATCACGTTTCCCCGTACTTATAGGTTCAGTCACAGGATCAAAAGCCTTTAATGCAATGTTTCATGTAAGCAAAATGAAAAAGATATCGCTGTGCTACTGTGAACTGTGATTTGTAGAGTAAATAGCAACTTTGTATTACATATAGCCAAGCAACGTGCTTCATCGCTAAGTGACAGCATATATTATTGCTCAACTTTTAACTACAAGTTAAATTTCCGTAAAAATGATGCTAAAAATTTTCAGCTGTAAACTGTATTTACAATTTCTCATTTTTATGGGCCAAAAATTGGACGTAAATTGTGTGACTTGACATGTGATCAAAAGTTTCATACATTGACATTGTTACTCTACTCTCACTTTATCTGATTTTATGAAGGCTAACACATAAAAGACGCCTAAAAAAAGTAGACAGTGACATTTTGAAGTATTTTTTTTCTGCACACATGCGCGCTACAATGGAAATGCTTTCGTTGAATATATAGAGCCAACGTTGTCGTTTATTCTGCCAACGCGTGTGATTGTGTTGCCCTGTTTCTTTCACGGACGAAAAACGATTACTTAAACTTTTTATAAATTACACACGTTCTCTTATTAAATATTATACCTACACAACCTAGATGGCTTTGTTTGCTGTTTTTTTACTAAAAGCCGTGTCATATCATCAATATATATTATTCCTACCAAACACAAGTAGGGAATTTCGCGTTACATAAGCCTATCATCTCTCTCACAACAACGTTGTTGTTGTCGGTAGGACGAGTATTGTAAAGGCCATAAAATATTATTACAGCAAAAGCTCTCTCTCTCTCTCTCTCTTAGACTTGACGTTCAAATAGTTTTGTCGTTCTGCAATATTATTTTGTATGTAGAAAAGCAATCGTCGTAGTCGCCGTGTGGAGAGAGAGAGTGTGTGTGTCGAGGAAAAAAGGATTTTTGACTTTGGGAATTCCCCCGAATTCCCCTAAAGGAAAAGCCTAGATACGTTTTTCACATGCACACACACTAACAGACCATCCATGCATGCAAACAGACGGACTCTTTTTTATTGTGTTCGCCCTCGTAAAAACCAAGAATGTAAACTGCACAGCACACAGACACACAGATATGTACACGTAGTGTATCTGAGAGTATACACATCCATACATTTTTGCTAAATAACTAGGTAAACTTTTTTATGCTGTTGCTTTCAGTAATAATAGCATGGCCAAGTTATACTACTTGTGAGTTTGAGTGAGGTAAAATGCTTGAAATTTTGTGCTCGATACTCGTGGAGTTCCCCAAGATAAAGATAACCTCTCTCGCTTAGAAAAAATGAAAAAAAAAAACTTTTATGCAGTATCAATACACAGTTAGTTGTGTTGTGTAAGAAGTTGTAAGTTAAGTTGCACTAACAAGAGCTGATTTGGTTGAGCTTTGGCTATCTCTTAATGTAAAGTACATAGTACAAGTATAGCGACCTAGAAGCTACCCACACATCACAATAATACTTCACCTGCCTAAATCTTCCTCTTTTCCTGCTTCTCTCTCGTATTACATTACAACACGCTGTCCTATTAACTCTGTGTGTGTGCGTGGTGCGGTGTGCCAAACTGAAATACATTGTTGTGTTGTTACTTTTGCTGCCCGATATGCCCAATCATCGTCATCTGCCTACCTATTATGTTCATTCTTATTACACGATCCCCCCACCACCACAATCGTCGTCGTCATCTTCGTCATAATGTCATGCTTCAAACTCTCCTTTTGTGGCTTGACGATCGTCATCATCATCCTCTGTGAATGCAGATTCTATAAAACAATTGAAATTCACTATTAGACAAGTTAACTAACAAATTCTTGCTCGCCATGCCATCTTTAAGACTATTAATTCTGTACCTACGCATGTATTAAAGTATTAAGTGTTGAGATGGGCAAGTTGTTTGTAAAGCCGTGTCTGTGTATCTCTGTGTGTGTAAAAATTGTCAGAGAGGAAGGCTTAGAACATGCAAAATGTATTTATCATTACTTTTATCATCATCCTTTTTAAGAGCTAACTCAACACATCACACAGCCAGTCCGTAGCCTTAATACATAAAAGATGTAGCACGTATTTTCCGTATTAATTTCGTCAACTTCAAGAGCAACCAAAACAGACACATAATATATATCTAAACTATCTACATTGCAATACAGCAGGAATAATTCTCCTCCCACAAAAAGGTTATTGTAAACTTTACGTACACATACTTGACTAACTTTACTATATATTATTACACAGTGAAAAAAATGATAAGCTACGGCAGCTAAATTCACATTTTTGTTATACTTTTCTATTGGGCTCTGCTGTGATCACAAAAACTTCATTTAACATTCTTTTATATATACACTCAATGTGTATACAGTGTGTGTGTTCTTCAACAGTAATTTAACGTTGAAAAACGTGTGCATTATCTTTTTCATCCCAATTTTTTTCCTGTCATCATCGTCATCAGCCGTTTGTAGTAGTACCAAAAGAGTTGTTGGGTTTTGCCCCATTATTATTATTATTATTATTATTACTTACTATCCTGATCACCCCCAGTTTCCCATCATCATCATCCTTTTCAAAACAATAAATAGCGCTGTTCACTACTACGGCATAAAAAAATTATGTGTGTATGCGTTTTTGTGTCTTGTCTATTTAGTTATGTGTGACGACACTACCACCGCGCAGTTCATAATTTCTGTAGGTGAATACAACCCCCACCCCCATGTAATGTAAACTTTTGTTTCGAATTGTTTCTCGTTGTATGCCTGTATAGCAGCAGCAGTCTCTGTACAATGCTTTACACACGTAATAACTATTTCATGTAATAAATGTATTGTGTGTGGTTATCGAGTACCTTCTCGCCGTCTATATTTGCTTGTTTAACTGCAGAATTTTCAAGTCGCGAATCTCGCGCATCTTTTTTGTGTAGAAAATTTTGAGCGAACGGATTACTAGAGAGAGGGAGAGAGAAGGATAAGGAAAGATAACACGCGTGTGAATACCAGACCTGTGTGACTTGATTCTCTCAAATAAGCAGTGCTTTCAAAGTTGTTGTGCTTGTGTGGGGTGTTCCACTAGTGTACTTATTACTTATCATTGAGAAGATGATGATGAAGGAGCATAGGAGGGATGCTGTGTGTTGGGCGCATTAAGCTACACATGCATAGTTAGTTAAAGGAGATTGTAAATTGTATGGATAGAATTGCAGCACTGCAGCAATAGCAGGCCAATTTTTATATTATTCGAGCCTGAGGAGCTTCTGGTGGTTCGAGAGTGGAATATTAGTTTTTGCCATCAGCTTGATTCCATTCCATACACATTTCAGCACTGACGGAGAAAAGTACACAACACAGACGACACGCACTTTTGTCGAAATAAAAACAGTTTTGTGCTCGAACTTACTTGTGAGTAAAGATTTATAAGCGAAAGCTATAAACAATATCGACAAAAGCAACTTGTTTTTTTAACAAGCAGTATTTTCAAGGTCCATTAATTGTGAACCGGAAGGAAATTCGTGAATTTTGAACAAAATAGTTGATAAAAATTGTTTGAAAGAAAGTTTTGAAAAACCTGAGGGAGCGTAGTAGTTCGAGAATGGATTGTGATTTCAAGTGAAAACTACAGTTAATTAATTAATTAGAATAAGTGATAAAAAGCAGAAAAGTAACTGGAGAGAGAAGTTTAGTAGATTTGTAATTCAAAATGAGTTATCACCGATATCCTGCGCCTGTAACAACAGCCTCCAGCACCATGTCCTCCAGCACTTCCAGCAGTACTGGTATGGGCGTTCTGGGGACGATGAGTAGTGGGAGTAGTAGCGATTATGACTGCCATCACCACCTCCACCACCATCCAGACAAGATGATGATGGAGTCGTCGATGACAGTAGACTCGGGCATTTGCACGACGGAAAGTGACCTTTCAGTAACGTCTGCCTGTGATTTAGGTGCTAGTGCCTCCGGTGCCGCCGCATCCTCCGCGTATCCTGCTTCACATCATATGCCCACCTCCCCCAGCAGCTCTTCCGTGAATTTTAGCAGTAGTATTGGTAGCAATAAAAGTGGTAGTAATTTAATGATGAGTTCGAAATCGTACTGTAGACTAGACTCGGGAGTGGACGTTTCCGATAATTTGAGCCAGCTCAATCTGAGCGAATCCCAGGACGCTATTGTGATGAAAAGTTCAATGATGAGTAGTGGTATCCTGAGTGAGCGGGATGAGGACACCCATCATCAGCTGATGATGATGACCAGCAGCAGCAGTAGTGGAGGTGTTCTCCCCAGCGGGGGGATTAGTGACAGTAGTGGTAATATTAGTGGTGGAGGTCCACCGCAAATGATGACCCTGATGTCGTTCAAAAGCTTGGAGGAGTTTCCCCCCTGGGAGTACTTTTTCACACCAGATGAAGATGGAGATACTCAGTTGCACGTGGCAGTGATGCAAGGATACATAGATCACGTGAACACTCTCATTTCCCTCGTACCCCATCCCTCCGTACTAGACTTTCAAAATGACCTGTGTCAAACAGCCCTTCATGTAGCGATACTGGCAGCACAACCGAAAATCGCAAGAACGCTGGTGGCCTCGGGGGCGAGAGTAGATATGAGAGATAGAAATGGGAACACGCCACTGCATCTAGCCTGCATGCAAGGAGATTTGGAGAGTTTGCAGGCGTTGACCACTGCCCTAGCAGTAGTGGAAACGACCCAGATTTCACTTAAGTATCCTTCCTTTGCTCAGACGCTGCCGCAACAGCTGGATCTTCTCAATTACGACGGTAAGTATTGAACTGATTACTACTCACATTTTTCTCTGTCTTACCTCTAGTTAAGTTAAAAACCATAAACATTTCATCGCTGCTGCATTAGTATAATGACCGCTAGAGACCACAGACGAGGCTGGGGCGGATGTACGCAACTATAAACCCATTTACTACTCTAAGCAACATTGCATCATTTTCCCTCCCTGGGAAACTTTTTTTTCTGGACGATTACTCCAATTATTCTCACAAACGGTAACAGTGTACGGTACATTGGACACACTACCCATTCACCTTACTCATTCATTCTCAACCCAATCATTGTATACCTACATTCACCTTCACATTTGCATCAAATTGACTGTGTATTGTATTGTGTCATTTTATTTTATTCAAGTGTTATCTGAATTTAGTCAATACAGCCTGCTCTTAATTTTCCTTCCTGTACACGAGCCGCACCGACAATCCCTGACTTTTGTTTTGACATTGATGGTAGCGGGGGTGGCAGAGGAAAATCCCATTCTCAAGTGCAATGTTTTTGTTTTTTTCCATTCCATACATGGCATTCGTTGTACATGGCCTACCTGGGCTCCTGATTCCTGATGCCGAAACTCAATGTTGTTGACTGATATTATCAATAAATTGCCAGGATGATTTATGTAACGAATAATTCATCAGCAATGATGAAGCATACAATACAAGAGAGCAGATACCTAAGTTAGCACCGCATTGGCTGTGCAGCGGAGAAAACTGAGATTACCCAGCGATTACCTAACAAAAAAACAAACAGTCTTGTTTGCCGTACTTGCCTTAAATTTTCCTTATGCAACTACAAATTATTTGTTAAACGATTGTTGTTTCTACTCTGAACATCGTTGATAGCATAAAAAGCGTGTATTGAGTGTGTGGTTTTCGCAACAATTTTTTTCAATTTGAAATCATTGCTACAATGCAAGCTTAATCGTGTACCCTTCTTCGGTTTATTCAGTCATTCATGACGAAATTGGGAAATTGGAGCAGTGGCTTCAATGAGTTCAATTTCGAGGAATAAAATGCAAAAAAATATATAATGTCAAATGTAGAGCAAAATGTTTTTGTTATGATAATCAAATTGCAAAATGGGGAGGATAAAACGTTGCCGTCAACGTTGACGTGAAAAACGTGCGCAATTTCGTTTTTAACTACCTACCCGGCCAAGACCGTTACCACATACATTGCACACAGTACACAGGAAGGATTATGATGGGTAGGCATTTTTCCCAGGTAGCTAGCATTTAGTATACAACTACCACTGCTTTGCTCACTACTGACCTCCTTATTTCCTGAGAAGCGATCATCATCATCATCGTCGTCGTTGTCAACAACATTACTATAATACGTAATAAACCCCGGAGCCAGGGAAAAGGGTAACTTACTCAAAAACTCCAGAGGCAGTTATAATTTTCCCCTGGGATTTTCTGAATGTCAACGAAGTTTTGTTAAACTTTCATTGTTGCTTCCTAATTTCATCTTAGATTGCTCGCAGTGCATAAAAATGTAATAATAAAAGTAATGGTATATCCATATTACCCATACATTGTAGATTTGGTGTCCCTGAGCAAATATTGACTTGTAAATATCGCAATGACGGATGGATAACTGTGACGACTCATGTAAATGTGAGTACGTTACGGTAATTCCATAAAAACAGATGTGCTTCTGCTGTTACTGCTCTCTGTCAGCATCATCATCATCATGGTCGCATCATTCGATTCTCAGCTTACTCACACAATCAATCAGAATGAATCCAAATTCCATTTTACATTGAAATTCATCATGTCATTTGTTTCTCTCACTCTCTCTCATGTTTGCCGTGTTAGGTTTTCCGCCTATTGTATGACACGACTGTCAATGATGATGATCGTTCACTGTTTTACAAACAAGCCATTTCCATTATAATCCGTCCATTTTACTGAGAAAAAAATAACAGCACAGAGATAAAAAAAATAGACTGACAGTCAACAGTAAGAGATCCTGCTCGATGTTCTCTCTGGGAATTCCCATCAAAAACACGACCGTGATGTTGATGATGATGACGACGACGATTGGAGTACATATGTTGCTTCTCTCCCTCTGTCTTTCTGTCTGTTATTATTAGCGCCCCACCACCTACCACCCTCGCTCGCTGACAACGATGACGAGGATCAGGATGACTTTGTTATGATTTCCATTGAATGTTCAGTCAGACACGTAGTCATTGAAACGTTTAATATTTTCAACTTGACTCTGAAGATATGAGATGCCTAGATATCGTGTCTCCAAAAATCCCAATTTTTAGCGGTTGTTATCGTTGTTCCTATGCTTCATGCCACCGTGGTGTGTTTTTGGTTGCCCATTTAAGGAAACTTGTAAAAATTTCTGGTGGAAAACACGTACGCACCAAAAGTTAGTATGCATTTTTTTAAATGATTTTTATAAATAGCTCCTTGTAATACGGTACTTTCGCTGTTATAGCACCAAGCGGCATTCTTTTTGAGTAAGCATTTATTCTGAGTGGTAATAAGGAAGTCAAAATTATCGACGCAACGGCTACCAGCAGCAGCGTCATTCAAAAAATGACTTGTTCTCGCGAAAGAGTGAAAAAAACATGCGTATTTTCATTTTCTGTATGCCTGGTATGCAGCAAGAGCTATTTTTAGGCTGATGTACCTAGCGCTGTTCCTGCTGTTGCTAGTGTTGCTAGAACTTAAAGTATAAATTTATAGTCGTGTTTATTCCCTGTCAAAAAATTTTTTTCTAGGCCATGTGGTGTCGTTTCGTTGGTGGTAGGGGTAGGGTTTGGGTGCTACCCTGTGCTGCTACCAAGAAAATTAAGGCTGTGACATAACAGAAAAGACAAAAATGTGTGAAGTGCAGAGTCAGATGAAAAGTATTTATTACGCATTGTAAATTTTTTTCGTTAGGCACTTCTTGCTGGGGTTTCTTGGGTAGTAAAGCCTCGTCACCATCACAAAAACGAGCAGCGTCATTTTTACCCATTCGGTATTTTCAAAGGTGGTTTGCTGGTTTAGGCAGAAGAAATTACCATGTGGTTTGCTTCATTTGCCCTGTCTGTATGGTAGGTAGGTATGGTGGGGAAGCTGTGTTGGTTGTGGTGGTAGAAATACCCAAGAAGCATCAACAAATTATCCCAACCCCTAATAATGCCGTACAGCGTCAGAGGACCAGTAAGTAGTATCTTCTTCTTTGCAAATCAAGTTTTGGGGATTTTTTCCTAAGTAGAATATGAGCCACTGTGTTCTACGGGGAAATAGGAAGTTGCGAGGCAGAAGAGGAAAAATTGGTAGGTGCGTCGCCATACGTGGTAGTCGTAAAGTAAGTAACAAAAAATTGGGGTATTATCATGTACCGTAAAGTCTGAGAAGAATGAGAGAGAGAGAGAGAGAGAAGAAAATTGAAAAATCCCCAACCTTTACTGAGCAACAAAATAATGGGGAATTTTTGAGGGAGAGACGCGTTTGTTTGAGTGTTCGTAGAAGTGGAAGAAGAGAGAGAGAGAGAGAGAGGATAAGAAAGAGGAAGGTCTGTGTAATTATTTACTACAATAACATGCAATTTTATAGCAATTTTTGTGCATATGCACCATACCAGAACATCATGCCGGTAGGTCTGCTATCACCGCAACTGCTTCTGGCAATTTGATGGTGGGGCCTTTTATTGCGTTGAAGGCAATTACGAATGTGTTTTTTTATGGCCATTGAATCTTTTTTTGGGGAATACCAGGCCACGGGAGAGGGACGAAGGGTTTTCTGGGAGCTACTAAGAGTTGCGACTGTCGTCTGGGGGTTTTCCCACGTAAGGGCTGTTCAAAAAAGGGGTGGGACCCTTACGTTTTGATGGCAAGGGACTCATTTTTTGTCTTGCAATATAAATATTTGTACGGGCGGAAATTTAATTTTTTAAAAATCGATTACTATTTTTACGTTGTCGCGGAATAGAAATAATAACAACAGACAGTTTTTCGTTAGTCATCATCAGTCGTCACCATTACGTTGAACGTGTACGGTTCATCCCCGGTTTCAATTTCCTCTTGTATACAGATAATTCTTTTGATGTCTGCTAGTTTCTTCTCTGTTGCCATATTTGGCTCTACTCGCAGTATTTTTAGATCAGATTCAGGCTATCTTTAGCAGCGCACACAGCCAGCAGAGCTGCAAAGGAATGTGAGTGTGAAAGACGCGTTTTCTTGGGGAATCCCCAAAATAAAAATAATAAAGCGAAAGAGGGAAAAACACAAGCAACCTCAAAGTACATTTTTTGTTTAGCTACTTACAACAAACAGGCATTAATGTAGAAAAGTATACTACTGCCATACGAATGTTGTACCAGCGAGAGAGCCTTTGCAGAGAAGAATGATGAGAATGACTGTGCATTAAAAAGCGGAATAAAGAATGAAAAAAATGCGCGATAATGTCGACTAGTCAGAGATTATTGTCTTTTTGATGTGCATTACTGCAAGTTTTTACACACATCCACACATGCTGACATGACATGCTTTATGTGTATGTGTGCGAGTGCTGTGTGCTTTGTCGTTGTAATTTACTGTACTGTGGAGTAAGCTATTAATATGGCTTTGAATTGGGGGCTATTTTTAACTGTAAACTGCATCTTGCTAGAATAGCTCTCTTTTTATTTTTAAAAAGAGCTGAGGTACTAGTTATATGTATCCTTTTTTACTCATGAGATGATATGCTACACTTTCTGCTAGTGATGATGGATTGTGATGGCCGTCCTTCCTTTTGCTTTTGAAAAAGTCAAAGTACTCCTCTCTCTCCGTCGAGATTAAAGGAATTGTGCGATTAAAAATAAAATATATCAGAAGAATGAGTGGCATTTATAAAAGAGTTTTAGTACTTGCACTATTTTTGGCAACGTACTTGTAAAACGTACCTATTTGGTATTTGGTTGGGTATTTCCGTCCGCGTGATTTTCGTGTTTGGGGTGTGTACCTTTAAAAATTTGAGCGTTCTTCGGGTAATTAGCTCGGACGTATTACACAGTTGTGTAAACAGAAGCGTGTTTGGACTTATCATCAGTTCCGGGCTGTGTAGTAAAATAGTAAAATGTAGAAGAGTGCAAAGCGCGATGTGTCGGATTACTCATCGGATTGGAATGACTGCGGGTGATTTGAATGGTATTTAACCTAAGAAGATCGACTGAAATGGAAATGAATGCAAGTTGGCACGGTTCGAAGCGGAGAGAGGGAGACAAAAATAAAAAGCGGCACGGCGGGATTTTTAAATTTAAAGTTCATGTGATGAGATGGTTGTTTTGAAGAGAAGCCAGAGAGAAGATTGTTGGCGTAAAAATAGTTTTCCGTTACACCGGTGTGGCAGCGGCAGCGGTACGTAATATTTGGGTATGGAGAGAGAGAGAGCTGTGTTTAGAAATAAACGGGCAAATCGCCAAAAGTATAACCGCGATGCTGTACCAGAGGGAAAATTTATCAGTTTTTGTCGTACTTTCACGCGGCACGACACCGTGAATATTTTTATGGGTGATCGTCGACCTAGAAATTGTTTTCCCTTTCTTAATCTTCATAGTTTTATCGTTTCTTTTTTTATTTCAAGTCAATTAGGCTATCTCTTGACACCTGACCATCTTTCCTGGTGGATTTAGTGATAGTGACGTGATGATGAGAATGATGACTGGAATGACTGATTTAACAGGAGAGAAAACTAAGGTGGATTTTTGCATTCACGTCATCATACAATATGTAATTCATGTAGGCATAAACTAGATATTCAACATTCGTCGTCGTGGCACGTATTTAAGCTGGAGTAGCAAAACCAGGTCTTACTCAATCGCGTAATAAAAAGTAAATAAATGAACTTGTCTTCTGCCTCCTGCATGCGTCTGTTTCTCCTTATTTCTATAATGCAATGCAAGTCGCGTACGTCAAAGTCTTGTGACTTTTTCCCTCTGAGCATGATGATTCATGAAATGTACGTCTTCGGTAATGAGAGG
Source organism: Callyntrura guangdongensis (assembly GCA_027744295.1). Taxonomy (NCBI): domain Eukaryota; kingdom Metazoa; phylum Arthropoda; class Collembola; order Entomobryomorpha; family Paronellidae; genus Callyntrura; species Callyntrura guangdongensis. The sequence continues at coordinate 14,346 of JAHZNB010003436.1, forward strand.
ACGGGATATAAATAAAATACACAAACATAACAAGTGTAAATGCTTTAAATCAATCCCTTTGAAATTTTCCATAATCTCTCATTCATCATCTCATCATAACAACAACTATAACTAAAATTTGAAGTAGTTGTTCATGCAAGTAACAAAGTGAAAAACAACGTTTTAACGTGTTTCCCAGAAGCTCGTTCATGCACATCGTCCGTGTATTATTTTCGTTACGTAATTCCTCGCATGTAAGAAGAATGTGCTCAGGTAATTTTCAGTCCGTGCGGCGTAACAAGTAGCAACTAATTTAGATTTTAGAGGAAATTGGGCACGTAGAGTGTTACATGAATTCTGTAAGTGCAATAATTGTAAATTGCCCTCCTAAAAAACTGGTAATTGTATTACCTTTATGGGATTCCAGTAGAAGTAGCGGCAAGGCAGCGGAACAGCGAAATTGACAAAAAAAAACAATAATGACACATGATTCTTAACATTCATTCTTCATTCGCATTTCATCAGTTTATCGCCCAATTTATACAGGTAGATACGCCGTGCTATGTAGAAAAAGTGGTTTTCTTTCATTTCTCACCCCGTTTTTCGTTGCATCATTTTTTATCTCGTACTCAATACAACCAACTGTCGTCTTCGTCGTCCTCAAGTAACCTCCTTCCCTAAGAAACCCGTTTAATTTTCCAAATTTTCATTGTTTTCTTTATCGTCATCGTGATCATATCTCGCCACGTGTTTGAATGTTCCGGAATTTGCTGTCAAGATTGAGTTGAATCAAAGGGGATGAGGGGAGGGAACGGGTGCTCTCGACTCTGACTCGCAATAATAATTCACTCGGTGTGCGAATGAAGTTACCTAATTGTTTGTTTTACACGGGTATGTATGCCTGTACACGTTTTCAACGTGTACGTGTCTTACGGCCATCTAAACTTAAATACCAACTTAGTTGATTCGTACAAACGCCAATGGCAAGGACGTTAGCGTGAGCATCATCATCATCATCCACATCCAACTTCATCATTCTTTTATCCTCTTCCCCCATTTGAATGCCTCTCTATAATTGGCACGGGATGTGGGATTTGCTTCGATGACCAAAGTAAACGAACAGAAAATATGCGAAAGTGAGAGTGGTGGGGAGGCTATATTCTGACAGCGACTGGAAATCAATCATTTTCTGTAAAAACCGTTTTTTAAACGAACAGATGAACACTCATTAATATGCAGCCGTATATAGAGATGAGAAAAGTTTTTGAGTAGAATTGTTTGGAATATGTGTATGTGCATGACTGTCAGAAAGATAATTATGGTTGACGTTGACTGACGGGGGAATACCAGGATCAGGTAGGCAAATACATTATAATATAGACTCGTACTCGTACTACACATCGGGAATGAGTGAAGGTAACACAGCAGCAGCAACAACAAAACCAGCAGAGAGAAAAATCGGCACAATTGTTTTTCGTTTACCTGTTTGATATGTATGAACAATACTGCACGGCTTAAAAGTTAGAATGGACTGGCGAGCATGATTCCAGCATGCTTATTGTGGAGTATTGACCATCATGGTAATCCTAATCATCATCATCGTTCTAGACGGCAAGGCTTTTCAGAGCAACTTGGGATTTCCTGTGTNCGAGCATGATTCCAGCATGCTTATTGTGGAGTATTGACCATCATGGTAATCCTAATCATCATCATCGTTCTAGACGGCAAGGCTTTTCAGAGCAACTTGGGATTTCCTGTGTAGATAATACTTGCTTTAGTCTTTAAAATAGTACACTCGCTCGTTCTCTCTCTCTCTCTCTCTCTCTCTCTGACTGACTTTTTTAACCGTTGTTCTTGTTCTTCTTGCTAAGATGAATGATGATTACTACAACTGCATTTGCAGGTCCGCATTCGAAAAATTTCAATGTAGTAATAATTATATGCACTCGGGTTATTGAACAATATTGACAGGACAGATTGTAAAATGGAGAGAGATGACATACCGAGAAAGAGCGTAATTTATTATTATCATATTGGTTAGTTATTATTATATGCATGCGACTGGTTGAACAAAGTTGCATAATATATCGTACGCGTGTCAGGATATGAACCCCATTTTATGGCTTGCCTGTCATCCTAGTCATCACATAATATGCCTACTTATTCAAGTTAAAAAATAGCCAGAAAGTGGGGGGGGGTTATTCTGCATTGAAGTAACTGAGGCACGTGTAAAACGAGACCTGACACAAGGATGATGATGATGATGGCGACAAATCTTGGCAGGTGAACGTACAACTAGATTAGGTGCTTATTGTACATTTTATGTATTATTATTAGTATTAGCAATAAAGCCGTAATATACGTGTACACGTTCGTTATAGAATCGCAGGCTGTGGCCGTTGTTACCACCATGAAATATGGATGACTCTAACTTTAGCTGTTGTCATG
>JAHZNB010003437.1:0-20853 GCA_027744295.1 Callyntrura guangdongensis
AGAGATGTGCTGATAAATTGTGATAAATTAAAATTAAATGATACGCGTATGTATATTTGATTTGATGTGCACATTAACAGTATACAGTACATGTATAATATTGACTTGTATAATATTGTCATTTCCATAAATAAACAATAATTGTATTATATTTCATTTGTGAATATTGCATGTGTAGACAACCTACAACACACTTTTGCATTGCATCTTGCATCACATTACAACTGTGACTGTTACTAAAGCTGTACATCAGTCAGCTAGTTGTAAGTCATAAGTATAGAACGGTGTATTTGTTCTTTAATATTATAATGAAATAATTTTGCCGTCTTATTGATATAAATAATTTTTGTATGGTAATTTGCTTTGTAAAGAAATATGATGACGTGACCTGGTATTAAATCATGGCCGTAGGAACCGGGGGATGGGGGGAGGACAAATCCCCCCAAGAATTCAGAGATTTAACATTACGTATATTATAGACCCAAAAATTATCTAACATTGCAGGATAGGCCTATCCCCCTTGTTCCCCCGGTTTCTATAGCCCTGTATTAAATAGTAATAAATAATTGCTTTATGAGGTGTGATCTTTTAGAAATTACTTATGAAGTTGCTGTATTTACTGTCTCCTTTTTGGCATTTATTACTTACTGATGACCAACCTCAGCTTGCAGAATCTCTTTACTATTTAATTAATTACGTACATGGGTCGATATGGGACTATGGGACTAAAATAAATTGTTCTTTGCAAAATAGTCGGCATTATAAGCTGTTTCTGCGAGAGGTAGGATGTGGTGGCAGTGGCGACAGATCGTGGTGTGTGGTATATGGTAACGAAATCAGTGGGCGTACCTCAGGCTAAATTTATAATAATCCTTTAATGTAAATTACAGTGTAATTATTTATTTACATCCTTTATATTTTTCCTGAATGATATTAACCAGTAATACTACTATTTTTTCATTTCTGGTAGATATGTATTATGGTGATAAAAAAGGTGGCGGTACAGACAGTCATTTTTACAAAGTGTACAACAATAAATTCTTTGCTCTTATCGGTCTGCTGATCAATCGTCACCAGATAGATCAAAGAACTTTGGTATGGTGTGTTAACTTGTTATAGTGGTTGATTATGCAATGGCCTGTTTTTATGTTGATAAATAAAATATTAAAATGGAAAACGCCAATAGTAGAATGAATTCATAAAATAAAAAGGTGCGCTGATAAGAACAAAACCAAATCCAGCAAGACAGAAACCAGAAAAAAGACGTTTGTTTAACGTTATATCCAACCAAAGTAAATTAGGGATATCAGAAATGCCGATTACAGTGTCTGCAATACGCACATATTTATTATGGTGATCTTCTCGACTCAAACTTCTCATCTCAAACTGCTACATAGTAGCATATGACACACGATAAGATTATAATGTCAACTTTCATTTGACTTGTCATATGGCAAAACTGCAATTTAGTAGTAGTTGTAGTATGATGACCTGCTGGAGACTGGTTCGTCATTGGTCGTTGCGTTGAGTGATAAGAAAAATTGTAAGTTGTACATACGTGGAAATGGAGATAAAATTATAAGGAAGGGTAAACAGAACGACTCCAGGTTATCTTTAACTTTACGTACCCCGTAATCTGCATAATATATGTGTGTTCCTCTTCCTGCCTGGCTTTGTTAGTTTACTTTAATTTTTATTATTTTTGTAGAAGGCACTAGCTAGCCGTTTTAAAAAGCAGAACGGACAATTTAGTTAGTGTAAGCTTGATGGTGATGACCTACTACGTATTTTAATTGCGGTCAAAGTCTTGCATGTCCATGCCCTCGTAACAAATAATTTTTAGTATAATACCAAAGTCAAACAGATTGTCGTGTTCAAATAAATCTCAGTCAGTCATTAGCCAGTATACATATTTCATCGAAATTACATTCTATCATGTACGCGAACAAGCAAGATACCTTACCTACATAACATAAGTGAAGGACGCTTCACTACTTATCTTGTCTCCTGCGTAGCCCCAAGCCGAAAGTCTCAACTCGACCCAATGATGTGAACTGCACTTGCACAAATTGGATGAGAGAGTGAGAGTAGAATGAAAGAGAAGTCGTATAAGAAAAAAGGAAGCAGCTGAGCAATACAAAATACGAGAATCCCTGAGAGTGGTATATTGTATTGGAGCTCTCCAGTCTCCACCACTAAAAAGTGTGCGAGCTGATTAGTGAGTTTTCGCTGTGATAATGTGATTGATTACACACACACGTAAAAATAAAAATAACGCCTCGTGTGACTGAATTATTATGACGATTCAATAATGATTTACGTAACCTTTTAATTGCTTTGTGATCAAAGCAAGTCTGGATGAAACAAAAAATGTAACCCGGTGTCAGGAGGACGAAAATTTTATAAATTGATTAATCTTTAATTTATCATTGTAAAGGAAATTTTAAAAAATCCTGTCCTTCCTTCTATAGGTAGTAAAATTAGTGCCCTATTCCCCTGTGTTAATTAATGAAATTGTGTGTCTGCCATGATGGTGTCTGAACAATAGTTGACCGGTGGACTTAATCACACCTCTCGGTCACTATTAACTGTTTGCAAAAAGTGATAAGTGATGATGGACAAGCTGTCAATTTAATTGGTTGGTCATCGAACCAAAATACGAAAACTCCGTTATCTGTACTGTCCTGTGTTTAGACAAATTACAAGGGCTTGCTTGAATGATGTCAATCAATAGATTTGCGAAACTGGTGACACGTTCGTATTCGTTGCCTTCACTGTCCTTTAAATATGGGGATAGGGGAGTCCTACCTGTACTTCCGTTTAGTAAGAAATGTACAATGCAACAGTAATAATAAGTTAGAAATTTTAATAAATCAAGTGGGGTGAATGTCAAATGTTAAAACTTCAACTTTCATTGATTTTATTTTGTTACTTTTAGGAGAGTTGACAGCTTCCAATTACAGACTTGTGCATACATCCCAAGCTTTACTGATTTCCCACAAAGATTACTACGCAATTTTGGGTGTCACAAAAAGCGCTAAACAGGCAGATATCAAAAAAGCTTATTACACCCTGGCAAAAAAGTTTCACCCAGACGTGGCCAGTAATAACAAAGAATCTGCTCAACAAAAATTTCAGGAAGTTCAAGAGGCATACGAGGTAATTTCCAACGAATCAGCTAATTCTAATTACTTTGTAAATACAAATAGAATATTAAATCTTTCTGCCTATCATCTGCATGATTCGCAATAAGTGTTAACTGTTGATTTGATTCTAAGCAGCTTGCGTTTTTGTTCAGGTTTTAGGAGACGAAAATAAAAGAAGGCAATATGACCAGCAGCAAAGATTTAAGGACGGATATCATGATCATCCCTTTACTAGACCGGCCAGTGCAGGAAGTTCCGGTGGGGACAGCAGAAGAAATGTCCGTTACCAAGAAAATCCTTTCAACAGCAACCGAGGATTTGACTTTCAATGGCGGTATGAATTCTCCTATGATGATGGCTCCAAAAGAGAGGGGACAAGGCGCTTCCATAAAACATTTGACTTTTTTAACATGATGAACAATGCGTTCTCTATGATGAAAGATTTTTCCCAGTTTGTAGATGACTCAGATAAACTAGCTGGTGATGTACGACAATTTTCAAATCAAAATTTTCTGTTTAGCTTTGTTGTATAATTAACAGTTAGTAATGTTACTGTTGTTAATTTCAAACAGGTTGTTATCACATTTGAAGAAGCCGCTATAGGTGCACACAAAGAGATTTTGTACAAAGTATCCGAACCTTGCAGAAGCTGTGGAGGACAAGGACGAAATATGTACGGAAAAGAACAGTGCTCAGCATGTCATGGAACCGGAAACCTCCCTAATGGTAATAATACAAAACTGTTAGGCTGCAATAAATTGCTCTCTAACTTTAATCCAACTTTAACAAAATTCTATTTACCTATTTATATTTTCCAGGTAGTAAAAGTATTGCAGGCCCATGTTTTGTTTGCTTTGGATCGGGCCACGTTAGTAGCTCAAAGGTTTGTCTCGAATGCAGAGGAAGCGGAAATTCATTTTCTAAAAAGTCTGTCAAAATTACTATTCCACCAGGTAAGGACAATGGATATTAACGTTGGTCGTAATCGTAAGTTAATGGCGACAGCAGCAGCTTGATAACCTTAGTATGATTGTACATTAAACTAGGTGTTAAGCATCATGAAAGGGTGGAAGTAAGACTTCCCGAAGGTGGAACAGCCAAGATTCGAGTTTTGATAAAGAAATCTGAAAATTTTTCCAAGTCCGGAATCGACTTGCACACTGAAACAGTGATAACTCATCTAGAAGCAATGGCCGGTGTCGTTAAGAAAGTCAAAACTGTTGAAGGTGCAGTAGACGTCCCTGTAAGAATTTTTAATTATTGTACCAATCTAATGTGTAGATAAATGGATTTCAAAGGTCGGATTTTTTAAATACGGAATTGTTTTAAACCAGATTCCTCCAGGTACGTGGCCAGGTAGGATGATTGAACTTAAAGGACATGGTCTTCAAAAATCGCCATCGTCAAAAGAGCGGGGCTCTCTCATTGTTCATGTTCGAATTCAAGGCTAACAAAAGTTTTCAACACAGGGACCTGATTAGCATGTGTGATGTGTTTGCTGAAAAATGTCGTGGAGGGACAGTAATTTCATCTAGTCACAAACAAGGACTGCCTCATTCGTTCAGCTTAAAACTGAGTCTTACGTTATGTTTACCACACGACTTTTGTTCATCGATTACAACGTAATATTTATCGTACGTCGTCCACGCACAATGTAATTATATGTTGGTGCTAATGATCTGACTAGTATTCATAATCATATTCCTTCAAATACACCCTTCCTGCTTAACGCAAGCAGTTATATATTGAACCGAATTTAAAATAATTGTCTGTTCGTCTCGTGTTCAGTCACCACTACTGACCCAATAAAAATGAAACGCAGTAAATGAAATAAAATCATCGTCTCATTTAAATGACTTTCGACTCATCGAGTCTGGAATTGAAAATGCATAATTTTAGAAAAATGTTACCATTTTGTTTTCTTTTAATAATTACACCACAAATACTTTGTATCTCGGTACATTTTTACATTATGTTTTACCATGATTTACACTCTTCTAATAGCTTTAATAGAAATATTACACGAACATGTACATTTTTTGCATGCATTGATATACACACGCGTGTTTCTTTTTACATTCAATAAATTCTTACCTAGTTTCTTTCCCATAAAAGTTTTCATTCTAAAACAGTCCAGCATATATATAAATCAAATATACTATTACTTTTATCGTCTGTAATATAATTACCATACAACATATTTTAAAGGTTTGTAGCAGTTTACCTAATATTATTCCGCTAATCAAGTGAGTCACGTTTTCACTTTTTCCTCTGTTGTACATTTATAGCTTTAAAAAGCTAACAGTTAATGCATGCATGTCTGTTTTTTTCCTTGACGGTTTTATTTTTGAAATTAATATATATACTGTCACTATAAAACGGAAAATGTTTTTTTTATTGTGCGCACACCACCTACACGCGCATTTACCTAGATGTTTTTATAACGACTTTTAATATTTAATAGTATATTTAGCTTTATTCGTAGTAAGTTAGGTTCATTAAATAAAACTTACATTACATATTAATAAGAGTTGCTTTTTTCGTATAATAAATTTTGTCATATCACTCGTCTTCTTTTCTCTCTGAATGGCTTTTTGTATGGGCGTGTTTGTATATTGAATTATAATTTTACAAATAGTATCTGTTCAAATAATATTGTATACCTACACACACATAATGTTCTTTAACATACTCATCTCTGACAAAGCATAATAAAGCGGAGTATCGACTGGATTAGTCCGACAGCGACAGCCGTCGTAACAAGTGTATTTGTATTCCTGTTGCTGGAGAAGAAGTGAAGGGAGAGGGAGTGGAAATGATAATGATGAAAGTTGTTGACGCTGGCGGCGTGAGAATTTGTTGTTGTCGTGATACCTCTCCCGTGATGCATGGCAGCTGGGTTTTCACCTGAAGACAAAATAAAAGATCTTTTCATTTACACAACCGACATTGTCAGAAAGAAGGATCCGACAAGCTATTGTTTATTTATTGACAAGGATGTGTGTGTGTTTGCACACTAATGTATTATTGATATATGCAAGTATATTTCACCGTATAGCTTACCACTAAGGACGTGAAGGGTTACGCTTGACAAGCCAACGTTCTCATAGTGAGCAGGTATAATTACCACCGTCGGATTTTTGGACGCTGACAAAAGTCAAAGTTTCAGTGAGTTTGGTGCCATCCAGTTTCGCCTGCCAACAAAAAGTATCGACATCATTACACATGCAAAAATGTAATCAAAACTCAATCCGCCACGGTACGAATTTCGAGTTGGTGTGTTGATAGCAATAAACTCACCCGGATAAAATGGGTTTAGGTACGTAACACACATTACGTCGGGGAAAAAAGGGACATATTTTATACCGCAAAATAGAAACGTACCTGGAAGGAAAGCGTGGTTGACGAAGTAGTCAGGTCAAATTTGTTGAGGATTTTCCCATTCCGCAGCCAAATCACTTTACCCACATTATCCGCAAGGGTGTTCATTACCACGCAGCGGAGCTGCACTTGGCTCCCTTCCCAAACAAACATGTTCTCTTCGGTGGTATCCATACTAAAAACGAGGACGCACACAATCACAATGAAACAAAAATCAATCATTTTTACATTTAACAACATTGACTCCTAAATATTCTCAAGTGCGCTTAACATTAAGCCCAACAAAGCTTCTAAATAGGTGCACAAGAGTGATCAGTCATGCATACAAAATACAACCCGAAAGTAGGGAAAAGGAACGATATTACTTGTTATTATTATTATTACCGAATTTTTGGGACGAGAACATTGAGGCGGATTCTGTGCGCCATTTTCGGCTCTGTACTGATTTGGCACTCGTATAAACCAGCATCCCTTGGCTGGACGTATTTGATTTGTAACATCCATGAATCTCCTGGAGGGGCTGCCATCACCTGGAACCTGTCATCCGCGATAAATGTATACCGGTCTACGGTCACTATATGCGAGTCTTCCTTTCGTATCCAGGAGACCTATAGAGAAAAACATTCCCAAAAGTAGAAAAAAGTCGTGTTTCATGTCATTACAATAATGCATTACTCGAAAATGTTCCTTTTTCTACGTCCATTTCCTCAAGAAACATTCGTTTTTCAACTCAAAATGTTACATCTTTTTTTGCAGCAAAGTATAACCTGCTTGAAATTCCCATTTCCCTCCTCGCCCACTGGACGATTTCCATTGGGAGGAAAGCTTTTAGCTATCCCGGAAGTCATAAATACATTTTTCATTTATTTATCCCGAAAAAATGTGCATGTTTTTAAACCCTCCAATCGTTTCCATCATTGCAAGGAAAAAACGTGGTCAAATAAAATACCCATCACACATGACAATATACGAACGGGCATAGTATATCTAACCAAAATAAACTTTTTTTGGGGAAAGCCTGGAGAAATTCTCTGGAGTACACAGAGAGAGAAAATGCTCAACTTAAGAAGTAATCGATACAGTCAATTCCGTCACCACTTAAAATACGTCCATGCTCTTATTATTATTACTAGTTCATACAATCTGAATAACTTTTTTCTCCTCTTTTCTCTTTTTTTGGCAAACATGATCAATGATGCGTCTTTTTATTCTCCTCCAGCCGCGCCGCTCTGGCATTTATCCTTCTTATCATCGTCGTCATCATCATTTTTCTTTCTCCCGCCGTTTCCCTTCATGCCAAGCGGCACTATCAAGAAACTACTCAAAAACCAAAGTAAGGTTGACTTGCCGTTTTTTATAACAAGACGACGCATTTTTTTCTCCGTGCTACTCTAAACCGTTACAAACCGTTTTTGGGCAGAAGAAAAGGGAAAGTTTTTAGCCCCTACTATTTTTCTTTTGGGGAAAGAGAAGAGAGAGTGAGACAGTCAGCAATATAGTCTTGCAATAACAAACCCAGCCCAATTTTTCATTTTTCTTCCTGTTGGGAACACAATTACAAAAGAGAAAGGGCTGTGCTGCTTGAGGGAAAAGAGGGAAGAGGAGGAAGGGAAGGAAGCTCAGCAAAAAACTTTTTTCAACTATTGCTGCTCCACAAAAATAGGCAAAATACTCCACACACAACCATCCCGACTGGTGGTGCAACAGCAGGAAAACACACACACCACTCTTTCGTTTTGTTGTTACGTTGTATTTACATATATTAAAGCTACCCATAATAGTTGTCCGGTTTATGGAGACTGGTGGGGAAATGAAAAGGAAAAGTCCTTCCAGCAGCGAGCCCTGGTTATATAATAGTAATGAAGCATAAACTTTTTACATAGTGATTTCCGAAGGACCCAGTAAAAAAACTGACCCAAAAGTTGGGGAAGTTTGCACAAAAAAACTTGCTCATTGCAAGCAATAGCGGCAGTAGTCACAGTTGATGGTGTTAACGAAGGGGGAAATGGAGGATAGTGGGGCACCAGTTGGTGGTGGTGTGGTGTATGTGTACTGGATATTTTTTCTATTTACAAGGGTAGCATGTATTTGGCATGTGTATTCATTCAGAAACGAGAAGGAAAAGAAGAGGGCTCTCATCTATCTCTTCAACACGCCATCGTCCAAGTGACTATATACTGACTACTCCTTGTACTTTGGAGGGAAAACAAACTGGAAAACTTGGAACTTGCTGCAGCAGCGTAATTCAATAGCTGTATATATTTATACCAAGTATCAGTGTCCTACTAAAACACTAAATAAACCCATAAAAAAAGAAGAACAAAATTGGATCCCACTTTTTTTTGTCTGCAAAAATATATATTCATGATAAACTAATTCGTTTCTAAAAAGGAATACATTTTTTTCTGGGGCGCGGTTTAATGGACCAATGTTGGAACAATTCATCCGGGGGAGAAAAAATTATACTTTTGAATCTGAACCGCGTATAAATTTTTTCTGACTTTGTAGAGAAGGAAAAAGTATAAAGCTCAGCAAGTTTTTAAAAATAATTTAGCTGTATTAATCCCTTCCTTGGGAAATTTATACGACATTAATATCCTCTTGGTGGTAAAATATTGGTCCTGAAAACGTCCTTGAAAGGGAAAGCGAGAGAGAGAGACAGAATTTCTTGCAAATAAATCATTTCCATTGAGTTTAAGTATCAAGAAACACAAAGCATAAAAGAATTACACTAAAATTAACAAGGACTTTGACCATTCAACTAGTTACTTTTGCCTCTCGTTAAGATTAGCCGAAAGCAGTGTTCAGTTGTTGTTGTTGTTGTTGTTGTAGCCTATAAATAAGCAACTTGGACACACAGAGTAATTGAGAACAGAAAAATTACGACAGAAAAGTAGCACTTTTTCTCGCGTTTTATATGCATCAAAGCTCTATATTATGGGGCACTTGTCAAACCATAACATCAAGGTATACTACCCAACAACCCACGCTCTACTACTGGTCGTCGCGTTCAAAACAAAACAACAAGTTGTCCATTTATAGGCACATGCATAGAAAATCCCCTGATGAAGGCTCTTACTAAGCTGTGTGTACATTACCCATTTTTATGGTAACTTCTCATGTCCACCAGCCATAAAAAGGAACAAGACGAGAGACCCAGAGAGACAGACAGAAGGAGAGAGAGAACTCTGAAAAAATGGCTAATTCTGCCCAAGAATTAATTATAAATTTGCTCACAGCTCTCTTATTCCGCTACTGTTTTCTTTTCCTCGTCGTAGCTCATATTGCTAGAAATCGTGCCGTACACCAGCAACGAAATGAGAGTTACTTAATCTTGTAGAGAAAATCTACAACATGTATAGCACAGTTTGTGCATAGGATTTTGTAGGGATACAAAAAGAAAGAAAGAATTAACAAGCGCAAATGTTGATGTTTTTTACGTTTATATGGACATCAGGCAAAAGGAAAAGTATAATTTTGAACAGAAATTTTTCTTGGTGTTATCTTTGCATAACATCTCTATTTTTCTCTCTCTCTCTACGTGTGGATTTTTGCAGAGGTCTGGTAAAAACGAAAGTCTAAAGAGTTTACAATTGGCTCGTACAATTATTTAGACGGCTCAGCCTTCTCTCTCTCTCTGACATAATTTGCTTTGCATGACTCTCCGTGTCGAGAAGAAAAAATTATGTTGTGTGTTTGCTGGCCGTTTAAACGTACACGCAATAAATTAGACAGAATTTCTTTTTCTTCCACACAGGGTTCCACTTTTGTTCGTTATATTTATCTTACTTTTGTTTCAGTGTCCCTCTCTGTTCCTCTGCCCCCAAAGCACACTTTTTTATTTACTTGTTTATTACCCAAGCTAGCGCAGAACACATTTTACATGTAAAGGAAAAGACGCTTGCTTAGCATTTTTTGCAGTTGAGAGTCAGCGGACAAAATAAGGGACGGGAAAGGGAAGGAGTTTGATTACTTAGAACACTGAAATTGGAGTTAAAACATGAAAAGGGTAGGAAACACCGGGGCATTATGAAATATTAATTGAAATTATATCCGGACTGAAGTTGAGAGAGAGAAAATAATAATAAATAGGCTGTCATTGTTATTGTCTCTCTTTCATACACTCAAGAGAACATCAAAGGCATTACGAAATTTATATTTAATCAAGACTGCATTTAATGCTCATTTCTTGATGCTGCTGAAGCATAAAATTTTAATTTCTTTTCATTTGCATCAGTGGAAGGATGGACGACTGGAGAGATAACTGCTCGAAATTGAACTGGAACTGGAACACCAAAAAAGCTTTAGGAGACAATAAAGTAGTACGACTTGTAAAATATTACACTTCTATCACGCAATCTTAAACATAAATAGTATCATCCTGGGGGTGGGTGGTCATTTCATATGTTACGTATCAGCTCTCATCCACTTTTAAGGGTCAGCGGGGTCAACTAATCGGGTAATTTATTAATGACTTTTGATTTTGATATTATTTGTTCAGATGTGTTGAATAAATTGACCTTTAGTTGCCAATTAGAAGCTGACCTTGAGCCAATCGAAATAACGCATCCAACTTTTCTGACCACAGCTACTGCTCCGCAAAACAATTGTTTTACCGAGTGACCGAGTTTGGATACGGCTGGACATCCCAAAAATGTAATACTCCCAGATTACATAGCTGGTCGTATACAAAGTACATTAATAATAGATTCTCTTTCTATCCTTCTAAACCACCTAAATGGGCAAACTAGTTAAAATTTCTCTAAAAAACAATTTTCTTCGCTAATAAAAACTACCCCCACGCAACTTTAAGAATGATTGAATTGGCAAATCTATTCTCCTGTCGATACTTATAATACACGTATGCCTGTTAAGTACTACATTAGCTTGTATTTATTGGAAATGGAACAGATTTAACAGTTAAGTTGCTCAAGAGCGGCAGAAAAAGTTTTTCTTTCATTCCTCTTTTTGGCCCGTCTAAGTTAACGAAAGGGCTTACACAACTTTTTTTTCCTTTTTGCGCTTCCTTTTGTGCACACATCTAATGTGTGTGTGGTATGTTGTGTAGTTTTATTGGGAAATGATAGTCTGTGACTTATCCTCGTTTCTTTCAACGAACTTCAACGTACATGTTTGTAGGTATTTGAGAGAGAGAAAGTTGAGAGAGTTTGTGGAAAAGAGAGTGCCATGAAAGCAGCCTTCAGGTCTACTACACACATGATCAATCTTTAGTTTCTCCGAATTACATGACAGGTCAATGACTAAACTTTCCTTCTTGTTGGTGATGATGATAATGCTGAGGATGAGAAGAAGGATGACGATACTATACCCACCTTGTATTCACCAACCTATTACCGTAAAAGAAAAGCTATGAATATACACAGATAGATAGAACGACGAAGGATTATGATGAGGAACTACTTATGGCCAGGGAAATTGGAACCGATAAACTATTTTGTTGTTTCGTACCGACTTCTGTGTAGTCTATCTTTCTCTCTCTCTCTCTCTCTCAGTCCGTGAAGAAAACCTTGTAAGCTACAAAACACAACAAATCGTCTTTCTCTCTTTAGCAGAATGAATAGGGATTCCTCCAGAGTTTCCTCCACTTTCACTTCATCCAGTTCACCTAGTTTCCTCATTTTTTCTCCCAAAGGAATTTACCCTTCCTCCTTGTCAACTTTGCATGGTTTCGCTTTACGAAGAAAATGGGTGTATATGCAAGTATTTGCCACCGTCTCATATATATATATAGTCTCATCTTTACACGTAATCTCTAAAAGCATATCACTTTTACTATTTATATTCTTGGCAAGACGTGAGTAGCACAAGAACTGCTCTACCCTAGTGTGTGTGTATATCAGAGCTGGGCATCCCACCGGTGACCTTCGGGCACCAACCTCGAGCAGGCCACTTATATATTTTAAGGCCACCAGCCACCTCCCACTATGTTTTAGGCCACCGGCCACCGACTAGCTTTCAGGCCACCGGCCACCGACTAGCTTTCAGGCCACCGGCCACCGACTAGCTTTCAGGCCACCGGCCACCGACGAAGTTTCAGGTCCCCGGCCACCTCCACCACAAGGTTACAGCCCTGCTCTGGTACATATATATATTATTCGCTTAAAATAAAACTTACTGGTAGTCATTTGAGTAATACTAATTCAGAAACGAGTTTACGAACTTTTCCACAGAAAAAAGTTGTTGGCAAATGGCGATGTTATTATCAAAGTGATATCCTTTACGGTTATATAACATAACTATTTTCTCAATCACACGTCCATATACACACGCCCTTCGCTCTTTTCTCTCTCTTTCTACCAGAGCGCCAGAAAAAATCGACTGCTCTTTTTAATTATTTAAAGAACCACCGGCAAAATGGCAAATTACACAGCCATTTGCCAATAAACAAAAAAGGGTAAACAGAATCGCTATAAAAATGTCAGTCAACCCAGCCTACAAACAAGGGAAAATCTGCACAAACCAGAGAAATGGTTTATTACCACAATTCTTGCTGCTTGGGTAGTAGCAGTAGTGCAGCAGAATCACCCCACCACCACAACATCATTATCATCAGCATCGCCCATACAAAAAGCAAGGTTTTGCTTAAATGGCATTTGTGGAAACAACTGCAAAACCCGAACACAAAAGAGAAAGCGAGATGAAAGCGAATTCAAAAAGTGCCATTTTTTGTTTGTGGTTTTGTTTGCAATTTTATAAAACAAAACACGTACAACAACTACAAAAATGGCAGACATACAACACGATAAAAACCCACCCATCTACAAAAAACACCAGTACACTTATACAACCAAAACTACGCAAAGACTTGAGTAGGCTTTTTAGTGGTTTTCCATTTGTTAAAAAACGTTTTTTTAAAACTACAATCATACTCTATCGTCACACCAATTGTTGTGTGTATATACATCCGTCAGAACAAACAACTTTTGTTGTTCCGTTTGAACTTTAAACTTTTTCCAAAGAAAAATAACACAGGGAAAGGAAGCAAGACAAAAAAGGGGATGAAATAAGAAAAAAACTCAAATGGAATATGTATGCGCGTGTTTGACAAACTCGCTTTCTATTCCGTTTTACGCAGCAGTTTACAAGGCCCATTATCATCATTATTATATCATCATCCTCAACGCAGTGTACAACGTAGCCTCGCAAAGGGAATATTTTCTCTCAATTTTCCACAAGGGCAGAATCCCACCCATTCTCTCCGTCAGGTTGCCCATCAATTTGAATTGGGAGTCGTTTTGTACTTCAAAGAGGCGATTTCAACAGAGGGATAAAAAAACGTAAGAGATGTTGTCTTACACACAGCCTCACAGCCGCTCTAAAGTATTATACATTCAAAAGTTGCTATCAGCAAAAAAAATCTTTCTTTGAATTTTTCTTCGCTATTTAGCAGCAGTAGTAGTAACATGACAGGAAACTGACGAGGACGATGATAATCGTGATGATGATCAGCTTTTGATTTCATATCACATCCCATCTCGTCTTTGTACATGGGCTTTTTTCTGGTACGCACAAAATTTTTATGCCTGCTACCTTACAAGCCCACCCAAGCAACTCATTGTTAGTCCGAAGGATACAGCAAACGATAACGAAAATAAAATTCCTCGGGAAAAAAAGAAAGGAGAAAAGCACAGGCGTGAGAAGAGAACGGCGGTTGTATTATTTTTTTCTTGGGCAATGTTTTGAAAGAGCAAGAGAGCCGAAAATTTAAGATTCTTTTCCTTTCTCCTCTGCTGCTGCTGCTGCCGTCTGCCTCTAAAATAAATGTGAACAAGCTGTGTACGTAGTAAAATAGCATTAAAAAGGTATTTTCCCGCTGATCTGGTGACATGTCACAATCATCACAAAAGCCATTGAATTATACATGTTCCGACCAGCGGCATCATCATCATCATCTTGTCAAGTAGTCAAAGAGAAAACAGACACATAGTACCCATACGCATGTTTATAAGTCTACACACGGGTCTGCCCATGAAAATGATAGCATTACTCCAAGTGTGTTCGTGTTTTGTATAATACGATGCATCAGTACAGCGCTCTTTATTCAAGCCTTCTGCTCTTTTTCCGCTAGTTTGCATAGAGAAAGCAGGACCGTGTCTTTTTTCTATCAAAAAAGGATCCCGTCAATTTTGCATACAAAAATTTTATACGGATTTTCACGCTCACTGTAAAAAAACTACTACATTGTCACCCAAAGTCGACATCGTGCAACAGAGAGGGAGTTCTCTCTCTCTCTCTCCGGCAAGCAAAAAAGGGCGCCTGTCTGCCTGGAAGGTGGTACCCCTTTTACACACGTTCACAGACACAAAAGGAACGGTGATGTTACTAGCCCGATTATTATTCCTCTTCTTCTGCTTCCCTTGCATTCATCATTCTCGAAAAAGTTGAAGTCTAATACCCTCTGACATCTTTACTGCTTTCCCATGGACGGAAATCCTTTTCTTTCAAAAGGACCAACGACACATCTCGTATAACAAGCTATACTGTAATAAATGGATAGAAGCTGAAATAGACGAACAAACTGAACAAATACATAAATACACTTCATCTTATGCATTTTTTACATTCTTTCGTCGTGGTCTCTCTTTGCACGTTTACATAGGCTATATTAGTACGTATATGCATATACACTCCCATTAACTCTGGCTCTGCTTACAGGAAGCGTACAATGTACAAGATTTCCGGAGCGATTGCAGGAAAAGGAGAGAAAAAACGGCAGTTGCAAAAATAGGAATAAAGGGCATTAGACATGTGGGAGATGAAGAGTTTTGGAGAAGAGGAAGAAGAAGAACAGAGTTTTTTCAACAATCTATTTTTTCCTTCTAAATGTACTACACGAGAGGAATCTGACTGTTTGAGTGGAATATCTAAGCAGGCGAAAAAGGAGAACTTCACACTGTCGGATTGCTTCTCTCTCACACACACACACATACACACATACCTACACACTTTCTTTTATACAAAAATAGAAGAAACTCTAAAGAAATGTGATGCATCATCATCACAAGTGAAACCAAAACAGATTGTGAAATTGCCGGCTTCCCCAGAAAAAAACTCCATTTTCTTTGCTAGTCAAAGATCATTGCACTCCCCACCGCCACCACTCCACTCGAAAAAAAAAATAAAAGGTGAGATTGAGGTGAATTGCCCTCCCACCTTGTCTATAGACCGCTTCCACACAATAATACACACATACCTAACCCGCCACTAACCTACTCGGAGCAAAATCCACAAAGTAATTATTCTTCCCGGTTACACACAGCATTACTTTACATTTATTCTTTTTGACTCGCTTCTTTCCCATTTATGCCAATCAAACCCCCAAGAAAAGGGACTACCTTCGTGGGTAAAAGACATCCGGGAAGGAAGTACGGTTACCAAGAAAGAAGTAAGTAGCAACATTATTTTTGGCCCTCGAAGTGACGCTGACAAGCGCTCTTTCCCTCTCATTCTCTCTAGACAGAGTTTTACTGAAAAATCTGAAAAGAACGAAGGAAATCTCCAACTTCCACCTAGTGACGGTAGTAAGTTGTATTTCTTAAAAGCCTGCATAATTCAAACCAGCAGTAGGTTACAAATGGAAAGCGGGTAACTTAAGTGTGCATTATATTCTTTCCGAAACCGAGCCTCCCAATCACGGCAACGCCATCTCCTTCCTTCCAGAAAAGCATTAATGGCACAGTTTACATTAAGCGGGGGGAACAGGAGTGAAATAACGTTGGTGAGTAATTTGTAATCGTATTCATTTGACTTTTTGACATTCCCTCCACCACCTGCTAAGAAATCCTGCCATTATTGAGGTGTCCAAATCCTCCCCCATTTTTCTCACATTATTTGAAATATATGAAACACTCTTTACTCTGCCATAGGATACATATACTTTAGTGTATATGACGATAACTCAGGGAGAAAGTAGGTTTTGAGGAGAAATAAGAGTTACCTTTTGTTTCTCTGAATAGGGATCCATCTCGTTCCCTATTATTTATATTTTCTGCGTTTCCATCATTTCTCTCATTCGTTAGCAAAAAATAGCAGGACAGAGAAAAGCACTTTCAAAATCGGCCTTTCCCGGACACATATCACATGAACTATAAACAGCGGTGGTGATGATGATGATGATGGTATTCAATATGCGAAGCTGATTCACTTCTCATGACGATGACGAGCCATTGTCGTCATCATTTTCTACCCCGGGAACAAAGTACACAAACAGACTAACACTTCTAAAGACAGACATATATGCATAAGTATGTACATTAAGTCCAGGCTCTGTTTATCTTTTCCTTTGGCAAACAAACGAGTGAAAATGAAATAGGAAGTAAATTTATTAAAGCAAGATGAGTTAAGCAAAAGAGGAACAAGAAGAATGGGAGAAAGATAGAGGAAAATTATTGTTTAATTTCACTTGTCTTGTCATTCTGTGTGTTCCTTGAATGTTATGTATAATCTACCCAGCGTCTTCTCCCAAAATGGAAAATCTTTACATGCCTTCTGCGCTACACTTTTGTTTAAACTTTCCCTTTCACTCACTTTCTCCATCTTTCTCTTCTTTTCATTCTGTCTGTTTCTCTCTCGCTCCCTCGCTCTCCCCCTCTCTCTCTCTCTTAAAGACCAGAAGATGATGTACCTTGTCTTATTTGCCGGTTTATACAACCTACACAAGTACTACAAGTACATAACACTTCTCTGGAACAGTAAACCCTGCATGTAATTTTTTCAAGCTTGTTTTGATTTTATCCTCACTTTCCCGTACCTCTTCATAATTTAGCCCGTTCTAATTCAACTTGCATGTAAGCTTTTTCCATATAATGCTCTGCAATAACAAAAGTCTCCCTTTCTCTGCAATTCATCCCCGGAATTTTCCTATAAACATACGATACTATAAAAACGGCGAGAAGGAAAAGAGGAAAGGGAAAGCACTCAGCAAAAATATAGCTGGGAACAAGTGGCTCTTCACGACATCCTTTTCGCAGAATTACAAAAGCAACAACAACTGTAACAACAACAAGAACAAGAAAATATCATCAAATGAATAAAATAGAGACTCCTTCTTCCCTAACAGGGAGCTCACACGGCCTTCTTCTACTTCTCTTCAACAGGCGTCTCTTTTCATTTTCCTCGTATAAATAGGTACCCTAAAGTAATGGCAGTGGTGCGTTAATAAGTAATTCATTAATCACTGGCAGCAGCACGGGCACAAAAAAACGACGAAACAGTATCACACAAAAACATATATTTATTTCTGTCATGTCATCATATCCCGCCTCCTTTTTCATTATTCGCCAACTTATGTATGTATGATACACGAATACAAAAAGCGAATTGTAATCTCGTCCCTCGTATATAATATGTAGATACATGTATCAATATGTGTTCAAGTTTTTACGCCAAAATACTCACAATCTTTATAATTTTTTAATAACAACCTCTAGCAATGTTCCAGTTATTGACCGGCATTAGGTATATGGCGTACCTATATATTTAGATACCTACATACATCTAACCACCGCGTTGCTAGAAAGCGTTAAAAGTTAATTCCGAGTACCAACCTCATACATATCCCATGGCTTACATTTTGACAGCAACATTTCACCTTTACCGTGCTGATACCAGCATAAAAAATGCAGTAAAAGCCCGTCTCTGCCTACACACATTATATATAACGTGTATACTACCACACAAGATATATGTGCATGTGGAACATTACAAATTTAAATCCAATAATCATAAATACGTCAAAAAATGGTGAATGGGTGTAGATAACCGAGTAAATAGACTGGATAAAAAAATACTAGAATGGTCGTATGTTTTGGGGTTGTGCTTGTGCTACGTTGAATACAGTCCGACTTGTTTGACTTACGACCACACCGTCGGCGTGATAAGCTTCAAAAAACTGAGCTTACCAGTCATACTCACTCACAGAGAGAACCCCGACGTCTTGATGATCGTCGTAGTCTACCCGGGTCATTGTACGACGTTGTCGTTCATATAGTACCGTTGTACGCATTACATTACGTTAACTAGATTCACTCGACCTCTAAATTGAGTTTAAAAATATGATGATTCTGCTCTTGCTCGGCTACTCTCTTCTTTGCTCCCACTGCAAAAGATGAGTCCTCGCAGCCCTTCTAAAAATATATATCTCAAATGCCTGAAAAAAACTTGTATGTGATTTCTCTACGAAAAGAGACAAACGAGCACAAAGAGAAAATCCTGCTGACTCGTCATATGCTTTCTACATGCATAAAATGTCTCTGTCCAAAAATGACGACGACGATGATGATGATGACAACGATGCTGATGATGTAAAGAAGAGAACACACGCGCGCGTACACACACAACCACAAAAGAAAATTATATGAACAATATACACAAGGATATGTTGAATGCGTTCTTTGAATTACAAACAGGGGAAAGGATTCCACAAGGAGAGCGACGAGAAGACGATGAAAAAAAGAGAAAAGTGAAAGTGAGCCTGGGAGAGAAAAAAAGCAGTGTATAATCTTCTCAACGACTACGACTGGCATCGACATCATTTGCTACGACGATGATGAAGATGACGAGTTTCTCCGTATTCAATATGCACGACACATCATGCATAATATAATGTACCTATATGTTATGGTAGGTAGGTTCATAAAGTTTATACCCCTTCGTCACAAAGCCAGTGCCAGAGTCTTTATACCACCATCTCGTCTTTGACGTTGTCGCCGAACCGCCAAGAACGCGACGCACTGAATGTCGTCGTGTGTCGTGTCGTAAAAAGAGCGTTTCATTTTCCAGTGAACCTTAACAACACGGACATGACTGCTGATTATTATAAAAAAGAGAATATAGAAAATAAGCTCTTTGTGTATTGCTATGCGTGATGGTAGGACGATTATGATGATCAAAAGAAGGAAACAGATAGAGAGGCATATATTATATCAGGGACTTTCCTGTTGGAAGACAGATTTTTAGGAGTGTGTTTAGATAGGTACATAATGTTATGTAGTTGGATAGACTGTCTATTTATTATAACTTATTTTTCCGTAATAATACGGTCATGGAATGTAAAATGAAAGGAGGTTGAAGACTTCATGGGAGAAAATCCTTTAGAAAAAAAGCTTGAAAAAAAAAATCATTTTACTTTTCGACTTAGTCAACAGCAGTAACAACAACTACATCAGGCAAAGATCCTCCTCGGGTTCTTCCTCGGTTTATACTTTGCACGGGGTTCCTTTTTCAAAGCCGACATATCTCACAACAAAATAAAAGACTAAAAGTACACAAGGGGAAAACACAGAGGAAAAGCGAGGAAGTTGAAAACGCGCTGGAGTTTGGGTGAATGAATGAGTGTACCCCAGTCGATGTGTGTGTGTGTGTGTGTGTGCGTGAGTTGACTCCTCCGTGTGGGCTCTCCGACAATTTCCTCTAATTTCCTTTGTCTCCTTTTAATTTTTAAACTTTTTTATTTTTTACTTTTTATTTGATTTTGCAACAAAAGTGAGGAGATTCCTGGGTGTGCTTTTATTCTTGAGTTCGTTCAGTTCACTGGTTGACTAGCTGCTTTGTTGTGTATTGCATAATAATTTACAGAAATAAACGTGGATGGGGTCAAAAGTTTTGAGCCAACTTGTCTCCGTAGGCATATTGAAAGTTGAAGCTAACAACACTTGTTTAGTTTAGTTTTGTTTCACACCAATATGCTATAACAAGTAACTAGATACTTACAACAAGGATATATGATATGAATATCTATGTATGTTGATATTTTTTATACTTGACCTTTTACAGAATAACAAGAAAAGTATTTTTTTCAACACAATAAATGTAATGATAAATACAAGTAATTCCCCCAAGGTCATTATGACGTCATGTTACCTAGTTTGTTAGAAGAACATAAGAGATCTGTTGTTCAAGTTTTTACTCTCAACACTATCTTTAGAGTAGTATGTTTAACGAACTTAAACTTTTGAAGAAAGAACGACAAGTGTCCCTGTAGCGAGAAAAAGGGTATTGCTCTCCATCTCTGTGCTGATACATGTAATAAGAGATACGTGTAGCTACAGTTTATAGATGCAGCGTCCTTCAGTCTAACTTAAAACCTCTCGTAAAGACACGTCAGGTAAAACGGTCACCCTTGAAGAGCAAACAACAAAGCATACAAATAAGTTATGCTATTGCTGGTGTACAGAATAATGGTGGATAGTATTTTAAAGGTTACCTAAAAATAATTTATCGCCTATTTTTTAATTTAAGTATAATAAAAAAATTGATCAGGTACAACAGATCTCATCGTTGGGTGCAGGAAGATTGTAACATGCTA
>JAHZNB010003438.1:0-28487 GCA_027744295.1 Callyntrura guangdongensis
AATTTCTTGATCAAGACTCTTGACGGCGTCTTGATAACAATCCCTAGTGACAACCCCTTGGGGAGGAAACATGACACCTCCTTTTAATTTTTGACTTTCAATATAACAACTATGACCCAAATTTGGTACACAGATTTCTCTAAGGTATTTGTACTAGTATACCATGTTTGAGCCGGTTCGGTTGAAAATTGTGGCATCCATTGCCACCAACGTTCATTCACCACATGTACACCTTTTCAGTAGTTGTAAAATAGAATTTACACTCTTCTCGTTTTAACTGGAAAGTTACCCGTAAATACGCTAAGGCCTTATAAGGCTAATAATGCAAAATTTGTCAAAAAATCTAGCAATTTCGCTGTCACATGGATAAATAACATTCTAACGAAAGCAAGCATAGTTTGTATACAACAAATCCGCTTGTTTTTAAATAAATGCGTTATATAGCATTTAGAGAAATTTGATATGACCTTAAAACACGATCAGCGTCATCATGGGGACCAGAGGACCTTATTATACGATCGGGTCTTAAGTACGCAAGCATGGCCTTAAGTAACGCGGTAGGAGCTTTACAAAGGCAGTAGAACCCTTTGACACGTCCATTGGAAAGTTTAAATTTTTTTAAACGAAAATTGTGCGTAATGCAAAGCGTAAGGTAGCTGTTTTGGCCGGGCCCTTGGGTCTCAAATATATTATCTGACAGTTACTGTCTACCTATAAATAGTATCACGTTTTATATTGTATCCATACATGTGCCCTCTCACTTATATTGCCAGTAGCCAGTGCAATGCATATTTGTAATCCAAAGGTAAACAATAACTAATGCGTTAGTGCATCACAAACGGATAGCCTCAAACCGAATTATATGGATGACGACGTCCCAATGCATTGCAATCTCTATTCTCTATCATGAAGAAAGGATATAAAATGGTAAAGCAAGTAAGTTGTAGGGCTACCAGTCTAGTATTCTGGTTATCTACACAACTCGTCGTGAATAAGCAGACGTGTGTGTATGTATTATGCACACAAATAGCAGCCTATTTGAAATAGGGCTCGTGGCGTATGTATAACTGTATTGTATTATGAAATGAAAAATAAATGATTATGTAGCCCACATCACATCCACATGAAGAAAATAATGACATTTTTACTTGTAAAAAGTTGAATCTACTAATAACAGAGTAGAGAGCAGAGAACAAGATCGTGCACGTAACGCAACGTGTGTAGTTGTGGTTGTGGTATTGTGTGTGAAAACTGACTATGTGTATACGAATATGAGTGTGAAGAAAGGACGTAACACGAGTAAATCAGCAGCAGAGCAGAAACAACCGAGGAGACGATACACTTTTGCAGCCTTAAACTTTCAGAAACATTATCGTTCTGTTCCCTGTACTGGCAAATGAAAAAAAAAATTGAGTCTGCTGAAAGCAGAGGTAGAGCATGTAAAAAGTTAACATTTGGACTCAAATATCCTTTAAAAATAAATCCAAATCAAATCAGACTACTTTTTTATAGGAAAAGTAGGCATTCGGCAAAAATTATTTCACTGAAGACTGATGCCGATGGATCGGTAACGGGCTGAGCTTACAGCCGTAAGGACGGGTATTTACACACAGTCATTTTTAGTGACATCTCCAAGTTTATAAATTTAAATAGGTAAGACCGAAAATATATTTTTTAATGCGTATTAGTTTATGAATGTGTTGTTTTGGGAGAATTAGCTTTAGGGGAGCATTATTTGCGAGAATTTTACCCAATTGTAAGAAAAAGAACTTCTAACTCACTTCTCGTTGTAACAATGGTGGTGATTATGAGATATGGACAAATTAAATTTTAGCATGTAAATGATTGCATGGAGTGCATCAATAATTTTACCCAATTGTAAGAAAAAGGACTTCTAACTCACTTCTCGTTGTAACAATGGTGGTGATTATGAGATATGGACAAATTAAATTTTAGCATGTAAATGATTGCATGGAGTGCATCAATGCCAATTTTCATCATGGGACGTGTAAACAAGACAATATGTAAATTATAGATGATATTAGAGATAGTGCTGTTTGTGTTCAGTTGTTCAGTAGAAAGCAAATTACAAACCAATCAGGACAATTTTTTCGTACATGATTCGTTTCAAAGTCTAAGATTTGGCTTCAGCGTCAATCGTATATCCACATCCAAGACTTATCGTTTAATTGGGTTGGGTAGGGCCACAGACCACGCTTTTGGAAATTGGAAGCGGTTAGAAGAGAAAGTTGACAGTGGTACTGATACACTTCGTTCCGATGTGGTTCAAGCCGCAGCACGGCAGCAGCTGATTCTTCATACACAGTGTTCATGTTTTTATTTGGCTTCAGTGCAGTTATGATTATCACTTATCGGAATCAGTGTATCCATATTGTGTCATAGACTTGGGTATTATTGCTAACACATTTGTGCTTTTAGCCGGAGCAGCTGGTGCAACGGTGTTTCCTTGATTTTTAAAAATTGAGTACATGGTAAATGGAGTAGTTATAAGATTGCTTGGTTTTACGTGTACATACTACGTACACAAATTTTCGATTGTAGGGGTAATGTTATTTTAAAAATTAACACTGGAATTAAACGTTGATGGAAACTAGTAGATATTAGTCTTGGACTATGAAACTACAGATTACTACTATTACCTATGGCATCATGGCATGTCCTATATACCATACCCTAGGCCATTTTGACGTGGAAATTAATGATAATGTTTACATTATGTAGTTTTACTTATTTGTCCACGGTTTCAATTCAGTTCCTTTTTAATTTTTAGGAATACCCAAGCCAATAAGCCAAATCTCAAAGTTGTGTGTGTACTTAAGAACCGAATCTTCACTGGGTTGTGAATTAATTGATTTCTTCATTGGGCATTTTCTTTCAAATGCATGGAAAAGCGGATCTCACTTGTGCAAAGTTATAGCAGAGCTTACCAGATTTTAGAACTTGTTGTAAGAGGTAAGTAAAATAAAATGTAGTTAAGATTATTGCAATTATTGTAAAAAAAATTTAAACAAGATGCATTATTTATAATTTGATCTCTAATCGTAGGTAACTGGAAGACGCACTGCACAGAACAATCATGAGGCGATCCAGCCGTTTAGAAAAGAGGAAGAGTAATGATAAGAATGAAAATCCGGTGGACGTTCCTATTGTCATCAAAGTAGATATAGTAAATGAAGAGGAACCAAACCAAGTTGTCCATGACAGGAAATCTATATTAAAGGCGGTGACGGCACGGAAAAGTCCTAGAAATGTAAAGGGACAATTTATAGAGGAGGAGAAGGTTGAACAGGGTACTAAATCAGGGAACAAGCATAAAAGCACAAGGCTATCGCCACAACCTCAAAAGATAGACGTTGAAGCTAAGGATGCAAGTAGAAAGCGGCAACGCCTTTCAGCTTATCAATGTATGATACGCGATGCGCAATCATTTTTGACACCTCCAAAGACTCCCGATTTGAACCCCCTTAGTATTGATCATGTAAGTGACAAAATTGCAAACGTTTTCCGTAATCGGCGAATGTGAGTAGCGTTTAAACTTACCACGATCCGACTGTTATTTTTCAGGTGATAGACTGCGTGTTTAGCTTTATATTTCCTGGCTCGGAAAAGGAGCATTTCAATCTCACAGATGTATGTAATTTCCGTCTCGTCTGTCAGTCATGGAACAGGGCTGGTGTGAGACTACTAAAGCGACACTGTCGCATTGGTGTTGGAACTAGTCTGGAATCCTCAGACTCTGACCAGTCGTCGAGCAATAGTTCAAATTCAAATGCGGAACACGACATCGAAGAGGAGCTAACACTGCCAATTTTACCAATTACTTTAAACTTGCCTATGGAGAAAATTAAAGAGTTCACAAATGCAATGAAGAATAGTCAGGATGTTCCATTTGTCATGTACTCTTTTCGTGAGGGTTTATTTGCAGAGGAAAATAGTCGATCGTTTGTTGAATTGCTACAAGTGTGTGGTCCTTCAATGGAACAACTGCTGGTGACAATGGAACCGTCAACTTGTACGATGAGTTTCCTCACACCCTACTTCCAGTTAAACAAATTGAAACGTCTGAAGCTAATGATGAAGCATTCTAAAACTGACTACACCGCTAGTGCTGTACGGCAATTCAAAGTGAGCGATCGAATTTACCCAATCGACGGGATCAACGGAATATACCTCCTCCAAAGTTTATGCAATGGAGCAATAGGACTTGATCGGTTGGACATTCACTGGATGCCAACTTTGATTCCCTGGTCGTCGACATTTGGACTGAAGGATCTCTATTTACCGAAAACTATCACCAAACTTACTTTGGATACAATGAATACTGATGGTACAACAGTGAAAAACCTACTCCTTCACAAGGATGTTCGACTTACTATTCTTAAGTGGAGTATTGGCTTACCTTTACAAACGTTGTCTGCAGAAGACGTCAAACAATGCTTAAAACGACACTCAAAGACGTTACGAAGCTTATATTTTTCAATTTGGATCTCTCGTCTTCATCACGAAGGCGCCAAGCTTGTTGAATTCCCAACGATGCCCAATGTAGAACAGGTGTCATTGATGGGAGACGGCGGTCAAATCACGCCGTTTTCGTTTCCAAAAATCTTTCCAAAGTTGTCCTCACTGACACTTTACCATCAAATGTTAGACTTCTTGGGAGAAGCGATCCCATCCAAAACAGTTAAGGTGGTTAGAATACTCGGAGCGCCTATTCGTGGTGATGTGCGAAATACATTAGCAAAGGCTTTTCCAGAGCTTGAGACTTTGATACTCTTTCCTCAAAGGGATCTTCACTCTAAAGAGTATCTTGTGTCTATGTTTGATCTTATGACAAAATTGCGAATTCTTTTGTCACACATTTCTAGAAGTGACGCCACGGCAGAAGCCAACAATAACAACATCAACAAAGAGGAGGATTTGCCAAATGGATTATACATGCGATCGTAAGTAAATAATAATAACGGGCATTGATTTGGTTTTAAAAAAATTCTACATTTCTTAATGCCAAATTGTTCATTCGCTTTAGGTATCGTCGTAGCACCTACATTGTCCGCATCGAATCCGGTAGCACGGAAGTAACTCGTGCCGTTGCCGAAGCTTTAGAACATTTAGACTCAATCAGTAGAAACCCTCCATTCACATTAGATGCTGCTGCATTTAGTTATTTATAGAACGAAATGTCTGCAAATGTTTAGGAACCAACAAAATATAGATATAATGTTTATTAATTTTATTTAAAAATTAAAAATAATAATATAATATTGTTACTTTAGGCGGTTTTATTCATACGCACACATATATGAGTACTCGTTTTACAAAATCGCGCACTTGTATTAATCGGTTACAGTCAACGGGAATTATACATAATATTTATAAACTCACCGTAGCTCACCCCAGGTTTATTGTAATACAAGGTGTTGTCATACACCAGTTATAAAGGCGTAACAGAACAGACTCTTTAATCTTAATACGTAGTATTGTACCGATATAACATTTAAATTTTTTAGTCATCTCAAGACTTGTTTTACTACCTACAAACTACAAAAAAATCGTATCACACGACGCAGCCTTAAAAAAATTCTGTTAATATTTTGTGAAATTATTAGATTATAATATATTATTTACTATATATCTCTTTAACGTCAGCTCGTAAAATTCGTATTGTAATTAATTATGCTTCTTCATTTATGAATCTAAATGACTGTGGTATTATTTGTATTTACGTGCTCATTATACTTAATAAAATTTGGTTAGAAAGAAGTAAACGCAAAACATTACTGGGTATGGTTTTATTAATAGAAAAGTCAACGTTTATTTGAAGTAATACATACATTTACAACTTTGTTCCACTTTCATGTGGATATTTTATTTTGGTAGCTAGCTCATTTAAATGCATACATTTAAAGAATTTTTTGTTAAATTATTAAATGTTATATGTTAAGTTTTATGCTTAATACACCCATTCATACACCCATGTTCGCCGAAATTTAAATGCTTTCTCATCCTGAATCATACAAATGCACTGATACATTCTCAAAACGCTAATTATGTAAATACCATGTAAAAACAATTAACTTTATTATAGCATCACCACCAAAACTCCAAACACGGGGTAACGTTATAGCTGTCAGTCATTCTCCTTCGCTTGTCTATTCAAAGTGTACTTCCTACTCCTCCTCTTCTGGCTCAGGTTCAGCATCGTCCCCTACCTCCGAAATTTCTCCATTTCCATTGTTTTGAATTCCATTTTCTGTAGTGACATCTTCTAAAGGAATATCAGCGTTGAGGTTCATAGCTTTGCGATCTTGTTTGAATCGATCAATTTCCGATATGATTTCTGTGATGAAGACGGCGTACATATTTAGCAGAACAAGGAATGTGAGACCAGCGTATGTACCAAGATACAGTATAGCCGAAGTTCTGTCACCGCATGTGGTAGTTTCGGGATCCTTGACCTCGCACTCGATCTCGTTTGACAAGCCCAAGTATATTCCATCCAAGCACGGGAATCCCAGAAGAAGAGCCAGTGTCCAAAATGATGACCGAAATGTTCTAAAATTGATTTCATGATCGAGGCCTCCGGTGTCCAGTACATTGCTAAACATGTACATTCCAAAGAGAGCGAAAGCCCACATAATGGTCAACTGGAAAAGGAGAAGATTGATGAATGCATACCGGATATTGACAACCGCCGACATCAAGACCTTTGCCGTTTCTGAGCCACATGTCTTAGCCATGAGAAAACGGAAAATTCGCAACAATCGGAGCATTCGAATGAGTTGTGCGCTGGGATACATCACGTCTGGCCAGAGGAGTTCTATGCAAATTAGAAAATCAACTTGTAATTTCTCCATTAGTGTTGCATCACAATCATACTTAATATTTGATACGCATTTCTTACCAAGTACTGCAGTCAAAATGACAGCCAGATCCAGATAGTTCCAAATGCTCCGAAAGTAGTGTCTTCCCCACGAGATCAGTTTGACCACACATTCCACAATGAAGAGTATCAATATGATGAGTCGTAAGTAATTCATTGCCGTTGTAAATTCCATGCTTGCGTGGTAATGGTACAGGGACAAGCAAATGTTATCAAAGAGGATGAGTAACATCACAAGCCCGTCGAATTTGCAGTTTGTCACGATGTTGTAGAAAAAGAGCAGACATGGCGAATCCGGTGATGGAATATACTCATCTTCTAGTGTAATCCAAGTTTGCCGTGGTTCTTTGCTTGTTTTTCCTTCTGTGTAGGTGTTAGCTTGGTTTTCCGTGAGAATGATGTCATATCCCTTGTCCTCTTGGAACTTGTTGAAAATGAACGAGAAGAGAATTCCTAAGGCACCTAGACCTCCGCAAAGGACAAACACGATGAAGTACAGCAACCAAAACTTTGAAACGTCCTGCTGACGAGGTTGATCCTGAAAAAGAAGATAATTATGTCACATGTGCAGAACAAGGAATATTTTGTATTTTTACACATTTTATACTCACATTTCCAACTGCATCAGAACCATCATTTATAATGCTGACCCATCCCATTCTGGACACCAAGAACACCATGTTCAAAAATCCGTCCGCAGCATTGTTGAAGCTAAGGGGTGAGTCCTCCCATGTGTAGTTTCCAGACAAACAGGCTAGTTTGCCCAAACTTTGTTCATTTCCAGTATCAGGATCGATGCACTAAAAATGAGTACAAAAAGACAAATTAATTAGGTGCACCGTTAATACATGTATGGATGTTAAGTACTAAAAAGTCTATGAAGAGTCAGTGAGTAACCTTGTAGTAAAGTCCTGCAAGCCAGTGCACTCCAAATGTGTCAAACAACAGCCAAATGAACAGTATAGCTAGTATCATTTCCCAAATTAACTTAAGCTCATACTTTATTCCTCGGAAAGGCGCCTACAAAATGAAGTTGCATTTAGTACGTATGCAAAAAGTATTTGGTATTTGCAAAAAAACTACTTTGTTGAATTAGATACCTTCAGCCAGTCCACTCTTCCAATCAGCATCAGTGGCCGGAACGATCGTATGCAAAATACACCAACACGGAATGGACCAGTTACAGAAAATTGGTAAATGGACAAGTTCAGAATATTTTCCTGACAATTCAAATAATTTTGAAATTAATCCCATTATTATTATCATTCATTACATTAAAAAATTAATCGCTTACTAGAACAATCACAGCATCAAACCACCATCCCCGATTTACGACACATTCCTTGAAACCATAAGATAGAAGCTCATACACAACAATGACGAAGAAGATGACGGTAAACAAGATCTCAATGACAAACAGAGCAGTTTGCATGTCATCGCCGCTGTCGTTTGTTTCACAGATCTACAGTTATGAATGAAGAACACAATATGAAAATCCTTCTGTTATTTTACAATTTACCCACGAGTTATAATTTCAAAACAAAAAATAAAACTGACCATGGCCAAGGATGCGACTATGATGATAGCTGCACAGGCAATCTTATACGCCCAATGTTCTGTGCAGTCCTGCATCACCTTTCTCAATTGACCGGTAGACTCTGCAACAATTGATTTCTTTCGTCTTTCAGGTTTCTCGTCTGGTTTAGTTTTGGTTTCTGATTCATCTGCTCCATTTTCCCCAGCAGAATCAGATCCGTTTTTCATTATGAGCTCCCGGGGTTGTATCCTTTGTATAGGAAAGTACATGATCCCAACAACTTTGCGCAACAGGAAACGTAGACCTTTCGTTCCATTGGGATCAGGATTGTTCCGAAGTTCGCCCACAGTAGTATAAACTACTCCAATTAGCAGAAAGCTGATGAGAAGAGCCCCGCAAAGGTTGACCACCAAGTAGTATAAGAAGGCTTTCATGCCTGCATATGGCAGAACTTCCCACAACGTCTCTATCCATTCCGCAATTTGCATTCGAATTACCATTCGGAAAGAATGCCAAAAATCTATGAAACTCCATCGGGGTATGCCATCAGCAATCGTTTTGCCTTTTTCTGAAAATGTTTGTGAAGGGAATATACATACACGTCAAAAGGCATTAAAAAATCTTCTCATGCGCATACATTCCAAAAATCCAAACAAATCATAGTAAATGCGAATCTCTACATACCTCGAAACCTTTCCATTTCAGACTGACCAAGTTCAAATGGTCCAATGAAAACCAAAAAGGCGAATACAATGACCGAGTACAAAACCCATCCCCAGAGAGTCTTGATGGTTTTGTAGTATATCGCAAATATCATTCTAAGGCTGGGCCAATATTGAACCAATTTTAGAAGTCGGATGGGCTAAAGAAAACGACAATAATTGAGTATATCATATAGCAAACGTAACAAGCGCGATAGGATAATGTAAACCTTTCTGTCATGCATAATTTAAAAGCGTAAAAATCAATTAATATTATTGAGTATGCTTGTATAAATCGCACAGCAAGCATGTATCTGTTGGAGGTTCCTAGGTAGGACTGTATTTCCAAGAAGAAAGTGAGGAGCACTAGAACATCCAGTTGATTCCATCTGTTCCTAATATACTTTGCTGGTCCCAAAGCTATCAGTTTTAGAAGAAATTCCACCATGTAAATAAGGAATACCGCCTAGATGGAAAGCAACACAATGATATATTATATAAGGAATTAAAAGTAGAATTTATAATAATGCCGTGTAATTTTATGATTTTTTCCTTACACACGGAATAGCCAGAAGGTACAGCCGGAAAATAAATACATTTTCTTCAATCCCATGATAATTTGAAGCAATTCCCACGATGTCAATTAGTATCACGTAAATCAAAATGTTCCGGATCCAGTCATGATACATAAACGAGTGCAAAGCCTTCCTGAATCCCACCAACTCTTCCTCTGGAGAATCCACCGTTTTTGTTTTGATCACCAAAGATTCTGGATTTTGACTAATGTCAAAGTCCCGAACATCCGCGAGACCAGTCAACTCTTCCAATTCAAGTTCATTAGGAGCCTTTGAGTCTGTGAAGAATTTGCCCAGGATAGCGAAAAAGAGGCAACCCATTGGAAAGGTGATCAGAAAGAAAAGTGCCTCGAAGAACAGAATGTGCCATGGTCCATTCGTAGAGAGTACCTGCACAAATGCAATCGACCAAAACATTTAGAAAGTGCACATATATCATCATGTTTATAAATCCAAAGACTAAAAGT
This sequence comes from Callyntrura guangdongensis, assembly GCA_027744295.1. NCBI lineage: Eukaryota > Metazoa > Arthropoda > Collembola > Entomobryomorpha > Paronellidae > Callyntrura > Callyntrura guangdongensis. Next base: position 10,182 of record JAHZNB010003438.1, read on the forward strand.
ATTTTTTAGTAATTTTCGCTCATCCCACCTGTCTGTATATTTCTTCAGTGAAATCATCACTGGCAATCCGAATTACTGAAAGCAAACTCCAAAGTACGTTGTCAAAGTTTGTGTAGCCAAAATCCGGATTCGGAGCGATACCTTGAAGGCAAACATAGCCATCGGGGCATGGCCTACAGCAGCATAAAAAAAATTGGCCTTGAATTTTACTTTCATCGAAGGTTGTAATTCGCATTGATTTGAACAACATTAGTTTGTGAGGAGTTTTCAATAGAATTTTCTGTACCTAGATCCACTGGAGTTTCCACACATTGTAGAGTCGTAATCATCCTTGTACCAATTGGTCATGTTTCGATTGTACGCTGCCCACATTGCATCACTAATTGAGACTTCTTCCGGTTGTTGATGAATGCAGATTTGTGTCAGAGTTCCCATGTATAGTTGTGAGCCAAGCAGAGCGAAAAACCAGAGGAAAAGCACGAGTAGTATCAGCATGCCCCATAGTTGCTTCACGGCTCTAAACGAGAGCCTACATGCTTGTCGAATACCTGCACACAAAGCACAAATGTATCGTTTCATACATACGCAGAAAAATCGTACAACAACGGGCACACGTCATGTGTTCTAGATATGTAGCATAAATTATGCTGCATAATGTAAGTATTTAGGAAATTACTTGGTACAAGGGGAATGATCTTGAAGATTCGAATCCATAGAGCGGCCTTTCTCTTCAGTATGAATGAGTCGTATGGAAAGAAGCTTTAAAGTTATGACACAAAATAAGAATTACGAATGGCTGATTAATCAAAACAGTTAATGGATGTGCTTGTGAAAACCGTTAACATTCTTTACCCAGTCACAATGACCAATACATCCAGCCAGACCCAGGGATCTCGGAAACACGTGAATGCATCTCCTATCAATCCTCGCGCAATTACTTTCACAAGCAGTTCAAAGCAGTAGACGACCAGGCAAATGTAACTATGATGGGCATGATAAACATAATAGGTAAATATGATTTGTTTGTCTGTTTGGAAAAGAAAATATGCACATTGTATTCATGTGTGGTGGTTATTTTGCACTTTTGCGGTAGTAACAACCTGTTTCTTGGTAGACCCTAACCCTAAATCCTACATTAACAAGAATAATATTATATAAGCGTCCATGCAGAAACTTACTCAACAATGTACATAGTCTCCACTACCCAGCTTCTTTTAGTTGTCTGCCAGATTTCATAGTTTTGCGTTTTTATCAGCGCAAAAATGTTGAGAAGCAAAGTGGCAACAATGAGAGTCGAGAAGATCCAGTTGGTTTGTAGATAGATTGCCAATCGGCGAAACACATTGCTCGGGGCAAGAGTAACGTAGCCTTCAGAGTTAATCGAGAATCTGTGTATAGTGCCCCACCGACCAATGACGATAAAGGTCTGAAAACCAACGTTATATTTATAGGTATGTATTTATATTTTTAATAACAACATCCATACTAACTACCTGTACAACGACTCCGTCTTGTTCCTTATTTCACACTACTTTTAAGCGTCTTCCTTATTCAGACTTGTGTGCTTTAATGTTATGATCGGGGCATAATAAAATTGTTAGTTACCTGCTTGTTACGGAAGTAAGGATCGATTTCTTCAAGTGGAACACAGGGTTTCGCCTCTTGAAGGAATCTAGTACGAAGTTTTTTCGGTAACACTTTCCCATCTTCATACTTCGGGTTTGGGGCTTTGGCACCCTCGTCCTGGCACGAGTCACTTAGCGGTTTAAATAGGGGTTCAAGTTGCGCCTGAGTTTCTTCGATTTCCCCTTCCTCCTCCATTTTTTCAATCCGTCGACGCAAAAGGTTGCGGTGTTTAACAAAAACTTGAGAAAATGAATTTATTCACAGCGGAATTATATATATTATTATGGGGCAACACTATATAACTACGCTTAACGGATCTCCGTTCCAGTCACCAGTTGAGGATACAGCTTTAGAGTACTAAAGTACTTATTTGAAGTAATTCCTTGTTTTTATGATTTTTTTAAATTGTTATTGTTTATATGTTATTTTCAAAACAATCACAAATAAAATTGTTGACTGGCTCCAGCAATGACGTAACGTTTAACGTGTTAACGTCCTAACTGCTCCGGCTTCTAGTTCCTTTGCTACAGCAAGTTACATGTCTGAACTTCAGACTCTGAAGTTGTTGAAGCAAAAATGAAAATAGCTTGACGTTCTTGCATATTTTTATCTTTTATAATTGACTCAACCAGTTAAATGTTTGTTTGGTGTATCCCAAAAACAGAGTAACGACCAAGATTCTTGACCTCTTGACATGCAGAGAGCAAGCAATACGTTAGGTATTGGTATTACTACCACTGTAATTGTCTACATGATGACGTGTTTCCAGTAAACATAACTACGAAGAAAAATAATTTTTATTAACGAGATAATAACGTTTGTAGATTTTTATTGATTTATGACACAAATGCCATTGTGATTTATGTTTGTCGGTAAGACGCTTAAGTGTATTTGGCGTCTCTCTCGTCCCACAATTGCTAGTCAAAGTCACACAAAAGCACTGCACAAAAATGATTACAGTGCTAGTTTAGAATGTCTGCGGAAGGCACTGCACTGCGGAGCAGTTAATGTGGTTATAATAAATTTAACGCTTACACAACACCAACCAAAATACGCTTTTTCTCGTCGTCGGTACAGCCGGTTTCACTGTTGCCACTGTTTTGAGTTCACCGAGTTCAACATTGTAAAAGTCAACTCAAAGACATGTTTTGTCTAACCATTGTATCATGATTTATTCCACTCACATTTCCAGCATTTTATAACAATTCACTGGAAATGATGATGATGATGGTGCATGTTTCTTTCTTCGTGTGAGTCAATTTGTTCCGTCCATCATCTTGTCGTCGACACACTTGATTTTGATTCAAGGCTACTGCTCTGCATGATATGTTTTACATTCAACATGCAAATTAACAACAAAAAATGAGAAAAGTTTAAAAAACGACGACAACGACGACGACTCCACAATGACCAGTGTCAGCGGCGTTGAAAGTACATATGTAATGATAGCAAAATGTTGTTTCTTTCAAACAACCACTGATGAAACCAACTTAACCCACGAAAACACTGACAATGAGCAAAACATGAAAAGAGTTGATAAAACCGGTCACTCAATTCAATTACTGCTCCCTTCCCCACATTATTACACTTATTTACCCCACAATAGAATCCGCTCTCGCTTTTCCCAGCAACAACATCAAGCTGTGTATAAGCGCACAGCACAGTACGCACAAAAAAATGTTTCCCCTCCGCACTCGTTTTACGTTCACAATATAAGTAACCGTCTACCGTTTCTGTGTATGTACCTAAATGTTTAAAATGCCACTTAAACGCAGTTTACACAAGAGTGGTTATTAATACGCACATTTTACAAAAAAAATCATTTTCAACATTTTCAAGTAGTACCTACAACCAGCACAGGTAGACGTACCAGAATACACTAAAATTCCTCATTTTTCCTCGGAACGCTCATCGTCATCAAATCATCAGTACAAATCATTGAAAGGGATAATAATAATTGCATGTTTCATGGGTTTATTTTCATCCGCCACATTCATGACTTACTTTTTTTCTATTTCACTAGAGTTTTCATCATCACTACGGCTGCGTAATGTGAGCTTCCTTTGCACGTATGAAAAGAGAAATTACACGGTGTTTTTTAGAGGAGAGATACGATGGTTGTTCAGAGTGTAACAATAGAAGGCTATACAATCTAGTAAAAAAGAATGTTTTTGTGTACTGTTACCCACTTACAAGTTGCAACTTACAGCAACAGCAACATTTTTCAACATCATGCCATGCGCTTCTATCATTACCAGAATCAAAAACAGACAATTTTCATTTTCTGATAAAAATAACTTGCACTTACACAGGATGCTGTTGAGGTGTGTATCTATTTATTGTTGGACTCAGAAGTGGTAGCAGACGGCAAACCCTGCCGGTTTTTTTCTATATCCGTTTTAAAAAAAAATACTGTTTACCTACCTGTTGAGAGATTCAAATGTCAGGGAAGTTGAGCATGAGGGCAGTCAGACAGAGGGTTGATGCAGAGATCAAAACGGACGGAACTGCAAACACGTAGCCGCAGCGCAGCGATACAACAGTAGGTGTGTATGTAGGTACTACCCCAACAGGTATGCAGGGAGGAAGAGAACTTGAGCAGTAAACTCGAGTAGTCGAGTGGAAAATAAATGATAATAGAAAAACAGGATGCGGTTTGCGGATGTGTGGCTACTATTATTGACGATGGCGATGAACGAAAATTAAACACAACTTTGTGTGCGTATTAATTCCCCCTTGTTGTACGCCACGAAAAATTTAATGTGAGAAAAGTGCAGAGTTTTCATTAAATATGTAGGTAATTTTAGAAGGCAGAGAGGTGTAACAGGATAATAAGTACGCCACGAAAATTTAATGTGAGAAAAGTGCAGAGTTTTCATTAAATATGTAGGTAATTTTAGAAGGCAGAGAGGTGTAACAGGATAATAATATTTGAAAATGAGTTGATTGTTTTTGTTTTGTTGAAAGGTTTTATGTTTGGAGGGTGGAGGGGTATCTCGTGTTATTATGTGAAGGGACTGACCTTTGAAAAAGTAAGAGCGTTCCTAGTTTAAACTGGTGCTATTTTCCCTTTTAAATTTGAAGGAAATGAATGAAAAATGTATATTTAGAAGAATTATCTGGTGTTCTGTTGTTACAGGAAGGAAACTGGCAATACTAGACGAAAACGCTGGACAAAGCGAATTTGATGCTTGTATGTTTGGATTTGGAGCTGGAGTGACGAGGACTATGGACGAGAGTAATGTCGAGGATGATGATGGTTGGTTGATGGTTGGTGGTGGTGGCGGCGGCGGCGGTTGTTGTTGAGGTTGAAGGTGTATGACTTTCGGTTACGCAGTTTAGTTGTTGCTAATAAAAACTGCGGGGTTGTGTTGTGTACGTGTGCAGGATTGACTTTTATGCTTAAAAAAAAGTCAACCCTAACCGTAGTTATGTATGTTTGTGTGCAGAGGGGAATACTTTCTCTGTATTATATATATTTACATTGACTGACTACAAACTGTGACTTTTCTCAGTTTTGCTCATTTTACTTTACTGAATAATTTATTAAGTGAATCAATACAGTACTATTAAAGCCCCTCTCAGGTCGAGCTTGTTTTTAGTTTTCGCTTTTACATGTCCCTGTCCCATCATCAATATTTCGGGTTTTAGTTTTTGTTGTTCATATGTATATGACACACAAAATAATTGTGAATATTTGACGGGAAATCGTAGCATTTATATAATATTTAGGTAGCGCTCACAACAACCCATGAAACTATCCATGAAAAGTTATATTAGCTGGACAAATAGGATTCATTGTTCTTCTGGTTACACCCGCAATACGATTTAGATGCATCTTATTTACTTTTCCTCGCTTTGTTGGATGGACAGCACAGTTGGACGTCGCCTTAAATGCACATCGACATTTACCGTTCCGCTCCTCCAATGACTTTTGTGTTGTGTTTGTTACATAGCCTGATTGGTTTACAAAATAAAAATATAATTTACTTTTTCCTTCATCAAATCAAACTTGTGAGCGTTCTGTGTAGAGCAGAATGACTTCCTGCCCCGGCAATAATAGGCCTCTGGTTTAATTCCTGAACTCACAAATTTAGGTTACAAGTTTGAATGTTGTTTGGATCGAATAAAAAACGACATCACCGGAATTCTGATTTGGAGTTATGTTGAAAAGTGGGATAAAAGAGCAGTAACCTGTATTATTTGTTGTGTGGGGGTATTTACACATTTAGGTGGCTGACAACGTGCAAAATGTTCGAGTCTATCAAGTCAAGTCGTACTTTGAACTCAAAAGAAAGTAGGAAAATGATGTCCTGTGACAGTGACTGTCTGAAGAAATAAATAAAACACGTGTGCTGGAACTGGACTATACAACAGTCGAGATAAAGCAACGTTTGCATGAATGCTTATGAAGGGTTATAAATGAAAGCGAATTTCTGAGAGTGATGATATGAAATATGTACACAAACACACTATCTGCTATGACGAAAAGAAAAGCATTCTATTAATACTTCAATTACAACAGGCAGAGGAAACCACCCAACTCATGGCTTATATTTCTCCTGTGATACCAAGATTACTAGGAAAAAATTCCAAATATAGTAATTCCGGTTGATTAATAAAAATGGTTTAACACGTCAGCGCGAACCAATACAGTGGGGAAATAAGTAGGCCAGTTTTTCTATTTATTTCTTTTTGCTAAATTACCATTTGTGCACAAACCTATAAGCACCTACATATTTAGCTGGACAGGATTACACAAGGCGTTTGTGTAAATTCCAGAAAGGAAATAAGTGAATTATTTTCGTCTATTTTTACTGAATACAGAGAAATATTGTCATTTTTTACAGTGAGTTTCCCATCGTCCTTTTAATATTTATTGTAAGTTACAACTTACAAACGTGCAACAAACACCTGTGAGGCCTGTGAGCGTTTAAGATGAAGTATTTAGATTGGAAGTGCTATCCTCAAAAAAACGATATAGCATGTTGGCACGCAATCGCGGCATTTTAATAAATATTTTGCTGTAATTTACACAGACAGAGACAGGGAGGGGGATAACAAGTTGAAGCTAGCAAGCTAGTTGTATAAAAAATTAAAACGTACATTGTACATTATGCTTTGTAATGCATGAAGGCTGACTTAATTGTTCCACTTGAAAATAATGTTATATGGCTGACAATGGTGGGAGAACCCAAGTACAAGGACAGGTGAAAATTACCTAATGACTTGATAAATATTTCAGTCCATGTTCTTTCCAAAAATCCAAAACGAAGCTTAAACCGATGAACGGATAAAATTTCAAAAGATAATTAAGCTAGTTACCATTGTATTTTACTTGCAGCACAGCATCCTCAGAACAGGTTTTATCTGGTATGCACAATTTTTTTGAGTGATTTTAATTTTTTTGAAACGTTCTTTGTCAATCAAAATTATAGGAATATGTATTAAATATGTAAAAATAATTTATTGCTTGCACATCGCCGGAGGGAGTAAGTACCAAAGTGCATACAATAACGGATTAAAATTGAAAATCGCTTCGCTTCATTGGGGCGTTTTAAATTTGTCCTAGATAAATAGTAGGCGTAAGCGTGACTAATTAAATCATTCAATGCTTTACAATTCGGTTCACAAAAATCCAAAACGAAGCTTAAACCGATGAACGGATAAAATTTCAAAAGATAATTAAGCTAGTTACCAGTTTTTATCTGGTATTCAATGTATGGAAACTTGCTAATCAACAATTTTTTTGAGTGATTTTAATTTTTTTGAAACGTTCTTTGCCAATCAAAATTATAGGAATATGTATTAAATATGTAAAAATAATTTATTGCTTGCACATCAGAGGGAGTACGTACCAAAGTGCATACAATAACGGATTAAAATTGAAAATTATATGATTATTAAAATCCTACCTATATAATAGGAGATGCTTACATCGCTTAGTTTCATTGGGGCGTTTTAAATTTGTCCCAGATAAATAGTAGGCGTAAGCGTGACTAATTAAATCATTCAATGCTTTACAATTCGGTTCATTAAATTTGTCCTAGATAAATAGTAGGCGTAAGCGTGACTAATTAAATCATTCAATGCTTTACAATTCGGTTCTGTCTGTTATATCAATTGCCATTCATTGTCACATACCCTCAAAAGGAACTACCTCATCATCCCCCATGGGGGCTGTGTATTGAAAATGCACTATTTATTTTCTTGGTTAGGAACGAGATCTAATTCTTCGAAGACACGTTTGCTTGACAAAATCTTTTTATTTTATTTTAAGGAAATAATCGGTATAAAAATATGTAGGTATTCGCTTACAAGTTACAAAAATATACAAAATTCAAATTTAGAAGGACGCAACAAGAAAAACTAAACAGGAATGATTCTACTGTTCATTCCTGCAGAGCGTTCTCTCCACTTTAATAACCGCCACCTGAAAACACATCAATGCACATGTGTATTTACAAGGAAATATGGATTAGAAACGCTGGAAAATTAAAAAATTGTCAAAAACTTACCATATCCACCGCCGTATCCACCACCATATCCACCGCCGTATCCACCACCTCCCGAATAACCTTGCGAGTGTCCGTAAACTGGGATTGGAACTGGAATCACAATTGGCCTTGGTGGTGGTGGTGGTGGTGGAGGCATCCAACCCCCCCACCCCATCATCATTGGCTGCCCCCATCCTGGTGATGGTGGAGGCGAACTTTCCCCTTTCCCCTTTCCTCCAGCGTTAACAACCGTAAATGCAACGGCAAAGGCAATGATCTGTTAGAAATGAATCAATAAAGTAACGGTACAGTTTGAAAATAAGCAATAAACTAACGGTAAAGTGTGAAAATAATATGTCAGTTTACAAATTTCTTACCAAAATCGCTGAAACTTTCATTTTCGGTTTTGAGTTTTTTCAGAATGCTTAGTTCGTCTCTGTGAAGTTATTACCTGGAATGATGATTCTCCAGTAAAGGTAACCGGGTTTATATACCGATTTTTTCTGTTCAGTTTCTTTTTCTTAATGTACACCAGAAGAACTGTTTGTAAGTAATAATCGCATAAATGGTCATATAACAGTACGTTCTCCCTTGAACCCTGTATAGTGTCTACTGGACTTACTGATGATTCAATGGCACGACCTTTACAACATGGCATATTTTACCATCTTCGGTTTCGCTCAAGTCATAATGTGTATTATTGGCATTGGTATAAAAAGGTGTATCTTTTGTACGGTTCTCACTCATACAATATTACTATTACCGTGAGAGTGACATGTAAACAAATGTAGATCCAGGCAGGGCCCAGGGACATGCTGACCGTCAGGGTCACTGCATACCTGAGTAAAGGGTTGTGTACAAGCCCAGCATTTGTACTTTGTGTAGAACATCATCAGAGTTTTAGAAGCAGAAAAGACAAGATACTTACCAAAGAAAACAGGTTGATTGAGTGCATGAGCTCAACAGGGACAACGCAAACGTCAATAAAATGAGTGTTGGAATTTATTAAACAAAAGTTTGTTTTGCAAGATAAAACTTTTGTCTTTCGTCTGTATTAATATAATGTTTACCTACTTCATGAAATATATTTACTGTGTATATGTTCCATTATTTTACTCTGAACAGTGTTTGATACAATCGTCTGGTTTCTACCTACGAACGCATTAATATATTGTTGATTGAGTTTATAATCCGGGTTGGCTTGAACGAAAAAGTAATTAAAAAATTGTACTCGAGAGATTCGTATCAATTTTTTGACAGAAACTACCAATTAGCAATAGCCTGTAAATATTTTGTCCCGTCTCGAAAAGTTTTATGCCATCATTTAAAAAAGCATCTACAATCTATGAATATTTGGCTTCTCATTCGGAATTCCGTCTTGACATGCATTCGTTTGATTTGAGTTATCAGGTTGAAAGGACACATGACTGAATGGTGCTATGGTATGGAAGCATAAATTTTTCTTTCCCAAAAATGATCTTATTTCCTTTTCGCTATTTTCCTTTGATAGTGTTTTGTGCTGATTTTTGCCCTGAAGAATAATTTAGAATAAATTTGATTCGACTAAAAAAATCTAACACTGAACACCTTTCTCTTTCACTTCATCAGTTATATGTTAAAAACAAAAGTCTTTTGTAATGACATTACTACACCACCAGTATTTGAGAAACAGTTCTCTCCCAGAATATCTGAAAAGGTCAATAAATATTTACTGAAGAGAGTTGGTGTCAATTTGGCAAATATGGAAATATGAAATACGTTATAGCCCAATATGAAAATTTTCGAAGAAAAATTAATGGTCATAGTCTTAAATGATTAACATGGGATAATTTGTTGAATTAAATACAATGGACACCTGTACTCTTTTGCGCTTATGAAATCACAAATATGCTAAATATGTTATATTTATTTACGACAATGATGTGAGTAGGTGACTTTCATGAGTTAAGTTGTCTGTTACTTTTTGTTTTATTTTAAGGTATTTATAGGTAATTTTGTACAAAAAATATTTTCGTAATTGGTTATTGGGGGATAGAGAAATATTGCATTATACTCATTTGCACGGGTTTTCTCAGGAGGTCAACACTTAACGCCCTGCAAGCATAAATATCAGTAATTTTATACGCAGTGAAAATACGAAATTATGGTTAATTATGGATACACTTACCGTATGGCATTCCATATGGTTGACTCCATCCGCCGTGCATCATCATTGGTGGGCCCCACCCCCATCCCACCGGCGGAGGAGGAGGTGGGCTCTCATTTCCCTTTCCTTTTCCCCCTGCACTGACAACAGCGAAAACAATGCTGAAAAACCATTAAAAAATCAAATATAGATATAATATTTAAAAATCAAAGAGTAACGAGTAAACACTATTTTACTACATGGTCCTTACCAAAATTGCTACGATCTTCATTGTCGGTTTTTTTACTTAACTTCAAACTTTAGACTTGACTTTATTCTTTCGTAGAGCTCCTTTAAACTCAGCAATGTTGGAATTTTGAATGATGATGTTTCAGAGGAGAGCGCGATATTTATATACCAACTTCTCAACCTTCTAAATATTTTATGTGACAGAGGAAACGAGAGCATTGTAGTCCCTTTATGTCCAGAAGGACCAAGGACAACCGGTCATAATCTTCACTACACTCTCATTGTCATAGGTCAATATCTGCGATTCCTGTTGCTGATTTCAGACATACGTTGCAATGTCTCATCATTAGGTACTCTGTACTTAGGGACATGAATATTACATCCTATCCTATTTAATGGGCGCAGGCAGACCAAGTAATTATGCATGAAGCAGATCACAAGGGTTACATATATTGTACATTACTACCAGTTTATATTTATACACACATATGTATACTGTAATATATAGTAACTTGTGTGGTATACTGTTGTACGTTGTTGATATGTCAGTAAAAGTAAAAGTTTTTGCGATATTATTGCCACATCACATTCTTTCTCTATATTTTCACCATACTCATATTTTGCAAGCTACCTCTCAAAGTAAGGGATTTTTTACAGAGTAACGAAAAAATGGGAACACGTTAAAAAGTCCTTTTAGTTGAAATTGGAATTTATTAACATCAAACAACTAATATAAATGTATTGAACGTTTTTCTATTAAGATAGAATGCGCACAAAAAAACAAAATATGCGTCGAGTCAACAAACTCTAGACACACTTTCGAATGAATTTGAAAAATATTTGGTTATCTTGCTTATTTTTGGATAAGGGCATTAATAATTCAACGGAATAAATGTAAATCGGTAAAGTTTATTACGGAAAGTATAAAATGTGTATTACCGAAATTGCATTGTAGACTATATAGTCTTGAAAAATTATAACACATGGTGAATCAATTGATTAAAGGAATTTTGCATGTTTTACTGTAATAGCTTTAAATGCCTGTTATTAGCATGCTCAGGGGTAGTGTACCGGACAAGCTTTAAATCATTATTAGCTATTTTCGGCTGGTAGACTTGAACTGCTGTTGGAAATGTGTATATGTTAAGTAAAAAAGGAAACGAAATCCATTTGCTGAAGTTGTAATTTTTGTGATATGTGTCATAAACGCATAATATAAATTCGTTTATTGATAACTAGAATACCCGTTGAAATTTAGCAAATCGTGCAAGTCTAGATCTTGGGGTCAGCGTGTAATATGTCGCCAGTGTCGCAAGTCACCAGCCTGTAAAGGGACCAGAATGGAATGACGGAGGGAAAATGTTTTCATAACGTATATCGTGTGCGTACCAAGTGATTAATGCATTCACTTTCACTTCAACCAGAACCTGAACAGCTCAACAAACTGCTCATACAACAGTACGGAGACGGTGGGATTGGTATTTACGATAACGACGATGATGAAAAAAGATAACAATTACAAAAGGTTACAAACGAATGAATAATTTTTAAATAATTTTAATCGCAAAAAGTTTACATTTCAGTGACAACGGCTTTGGCAATTTAGTTTACAAAAATTTCATTAAAATTGGCTGAAGCTTGTAGAAGGAGGTCAAAAGGTCACAAACTCACGGAATAAGGAAATTATTAGATGATTATTCGGGCGCAGAGATTGCTTAAAAATTTATTGGGTTTATACATAGTGCGTGTAAATATAATAGGTGCAATGTATGTGTATTTGTCAATATTATGCCTATATACTTTCTTTTCACCCTGAACACGCAGTTGATGAATTTGTAGTACTGAATGCTAAAAGATGATTTTGATGAATACGCTGTCATTGTTTGATATGATTTGTTTTTATTTGTTTTTTATACAAATACTTTCAACTAACTTTAAAATTGTTTACAGTTACAAAGACATGTTATCACAGAACAGACCAATCTCAGGTTGGTACAACACTAAACTAATGCGAAAAATAAGCTATATACAATATGAAAGTGACGTGTCCACCGACGGAATTGTCACATTTAACGCCCTGCAAGCATAAATATCAGTAATTTTAATGAATGTCATTTTATACATGCAGTGAAAATACGGAATTATGGTTTATTATGGCTTATATGTTAAAACTAATGCACTTACCGTATGGCATTCCACCATGACCTTGTCCATAGGACGGAAGTGACAAAGGCAAAGTCAAGGGAATGACAATGGGCTGGGATTGTTGTCCCCAACCGCCGTGCATCATTGGTGGAGGACCCCAACCGCCGTGCATCATTGGTGGAGGACCCCATCCCCATCCTAAAATAAAGTTGAACATTATTAGCAAATGATACTGACCAATTAATTGAAAAACGAATGAACAAACTAAGGAACCTGGTAAAGGGGGTGGTGCAGACTCTCCTCCCTTTCCTCCCTTTCCTCCTCTCCTTTCCATCTGATCCGGTACCATTGTCATTTCAGCAGGGACATCGGGGAGGGAGCCATCCTCATTGACCATGTCTTGTGGAAGTTTGACCTGTTTCAGATTTACTTCGTCTTCCGTCCTTACTAGTGCCAACACGGCACAGGAAACGGTCTATTTTAAATCAAAAAATTTCAAATTCAGTTTGTCATTTGAAAATTAATAAACACATTCGGTTCTGTAGTTTTAAAAATATTCCTTACCAAAGCCAATGCGATCTTCATTTTCACTCAAATGGTTGGAATGGAAATTTTTTTGCAAGTGATTGAGAACAAATCGAAGAGTGGAATGATTTTTTCCGATGATCTCAACGAGTTTATATACTACTTGGCATACAATTGAAAACATTCCTTTTTACGGATATTTTGCTTTTTTCTTGAGTTAAACTTTAATAATCTATCCCTATATTTCTTCTATGCAATATGCACACGTCACACGTCCGGATAAATCACCTTCTCTTTCTTTCAAGGCCCAAATTCTTGACCTTAAAAATGTTCACGCACGACATGGACGACATCAGCGGTAGAAAACCCATTAAATTCTTAAGCAGATTACATTATTTATCGAAGTTAGAGCGATAGTGCTGAAGTATTGGGCTAGCTTAATATAGCAAAAACTTGTCAACATGTTTACATTTTCATGACCTTCTCCGGTCAAAAGGGTTGTATAAACCCTCAAACATTCAAAATACAAGTCAATATTAAAAGACAGATGAAGATATAGCAAAAACTTGTCAACATGTTTACATTTTCATGACCTTCTCCGGTCAAAAGGGTTGTATAAACCCTCAAACATTCAAAATACAAGTCAATACTAAAAGACAGATGAAGGGACGGATGCGGATGGACAAGGAATGTCGTGGTATACGTCTCTACTTTTGGAGTTTTGTTTGAGTTTATTTTTAAAATTAAGATTGCAATGATACGGTTCATGATTGACGCGCATGTATTGAATCCTTTTACTTTCCGTGAAGGACATTAGTTCTGGTTGGTAAATAGTTTTTGACATGGAGTACAAATGAGCGTGATAATTCTTTGGTGCAAACTAGATAATCGTTTGTGATTCTTCATGAAGTAGAAAAATGTTTTCCTTTATGGATCACTGTGTCTATTGTCATTGTCGGAATGGATAAGGGATTTCATGGAGTTCGTCGAAACAATGAAAACAACATTTTTGTTTGTCTAATGGTTGAGATTACAAGCAGATCAGATTTTCTTTTCTTATCTGATGTAGGTGGTAGGTATGAACAAATTTGATGAATTTTATAAATACGTCGTTGATTGAGTTTTATTGCTTTTATCTAACAAAATAAATGACATTTTCTTCACTTTTTGTCACATTTTAATAGCACACAACTATCAGTAACTATTATAATACTATATTGTCATTATGTCAAGGTGTTATAAATCAATCAAAATATCAATCAATCAAACTTTTTAAAGATTTTATAAATTTAAAAAAATGTTAGCTTGAAAGCTTATGCATAGTTGAGTGCATATGATCCCACCGTAAAATTGCATTTATAGATTACCCTCTCTATATTGACTTTATACAGACATCAAACCACATTAACACGATTCCGCCTGCCATTGTAGATTTTGAAGGCATTTTATTGATCGTCCATCTTCCTTCAAATCTCCAAACAGAAACTTTATGGAGGGTAAGATAGCACGTAATTTAGCAATCAATCAAAATATCAATCAATCAAACTTTTTAAAGATTTTATAAATTTAAAAAAATGTTAGCTTGAAAGCTTATGCATAGTTAAGTGCATATATGATTCCACCGTAAAATATAAATGCACTTATAGATTTACCCTCTATATTGACTTTATACAGACATCAAACCACATTAGCACGATTCCGCCTGCCATTGTAGATTTTGAAGGCATTTTATTGATCGTCCATCTTCCTTCAAATCTCCAAACAGAAACTTTATGGAGGGTAAGATAGCACGTAATTTAGCACTGTGAAAGATAAAAGTTGCTTCGGGGAATTCGACAAAGCTAGTAATTGATAATGGAATGGTAGATGCTTGATGATAATATATGAGACAGGCATGAAACAAGACATTTTTATTGTCTACATAAATTGTATATCGCTGCGTTGTCACAATAAATAAATGCTACTTTAATACAAACAGCTTCCTAGCAAATTTAAAGGTTGCTTCCTGTAGCATCTCGAGATTTACTACACGACACACCGTTCGTTTTATAGCGTCTAATAATCTAATATCATACTTTCCTGTAGAGTTTAAAATAAATGAAATAAAAATTTATGAACGCTATTGATGTGTGAGTTTCATTGGAGTTTTATTATTTCGTTTTATATAATGCTGTAATGTTTAAATAGCACACTTTGACACTAATTGAAAGAACACGTTTCACGATGCCCCTAGAAATAACAAAATATATTAAATATTAAACATAATCCGTAGATTCCTTGCTAGCCCATCATGTAGAGTAGTGGAACACTCATAATGCCTCCTAGTGGACCGTTGGAAAGTGGGATCCCCAAACCGCCAAAAGGGCCACCCTGGAAAGGTTGACCATACACACTGTTAGAATGATACGGACCAGAAATGTACTCGAAGGGCCGCTTGCCTCCAAAAAAGGGCGACGTATACACGGGAGGAAGGGACATGAACCCTCCACCACCTTCACCGCTGTCAGCTCTTTGCTCAGCCGTGGTTGGGGCGACAGCAACATTAATTGGCTCGTCGAGTTTAACGGCAAATACAGGACCGTGGTTAGCGATGGAATCCGAGGGAATTGGCGTTCCAGAAACCATTATCAAGGCTAACGCAATAATTGCCTGAAATTAAAACGAAAAATAATTTTGAAATTTTGCTACTATTTCGATTTCTTTCTCTATTATGAGCTACGAATGCATTAATTTAAACAAATTCACTTACCAGTACAATGTGCGACTCCATCATTAAATTTCCAATTATTGGATTGGCAAAATGTAACAGATCTGAATACAGTCACAACTAAAAATCACTACTGCAATTGTTGCTTCTCACGTTCACTAATTTATAAGACACTGAAATATTGATAATTTATTTTACTTTTACACAGAGACTTGATCTCGTTGTTACAGGTAATTTCAGAGTGTGTCACATCACCGCAGAGTGCACTCACTTAAATACATTTTGAGACAAATTGCTCCTGGAAAACCCACAGTTCCGTGTTGCGTGCTACACCTATTTTGGGCCAAGGCTCCACCAAAACATCCCGGCTTACGGAAGTAGCAAGCGTTACAAGTCACGTGTATTGTTTCAACTAAAAAGGATCACTCGATGATGGTACAAGAAGGCTAACAATGAGAAGGAACAAAGCACCTCCTGTCAAACGTAATCAGGCTTCCTTCAAACCTATCAACCTGTGGTTCAAACGTGGGAGGAACTGAACAAACATCTACATTTGGAAATACGTGGTATCAGTTTCCCGCATTTCCTCAATACGCACATGAGGCAAACCTTAGGGTGACCTCTGCTTTATGAATAGATTATGAGGTACATAGTGATAGGTAATAGGTACATAGAGCTCGAGCCATAAACATATATACCTTCTTAAAGGCGCAGGTATTTTCTCAAGTTGATGTAACGTGAAGGGTTAACACAGATTTGAGGTAGCTAAATGTTGACTGTAATTTTGTGCCTGCTGAAAAAGCTTGTATGTGCATATGTAACGAAGAGGCAACAGAGGTTCGTGTATCTTTAATTCAACAAATTACTTGGTTAATACTTACTCCGCATTTTGCATAAGTGTAGGTCTCAATACTACAACAAACCACACTGCGTTTTTTTGTTTATGAGCCACTCTCCTTTCCCTTTCCTTTTGTGTGTTCAAGATCCGGAGTCCCTCTGGGCCTCTGATGCTTCATGCTTGTACTTTTGAAGTGTTGCTTTGTTGCAGACGTAATAAAAATGAATACAAGTCTTTGCTTATACAATAATACAATGCTTTTGGTAGGTAGAGAATGGTAATATATGATACGACGAGATTGTCATTGATTGTAGAGGGCATTTTTGCTTAGTGAAATTGTGTATTAAATTGCATTACATGATGTAGACAATAAATTCCGCTTTCCAGGGTTTTTTGGTTTATTGATGTATTGATTGATGTCACTATCGATTAATACATTATAAATTGTGCTTGGATGTGTTTCAACAAAGTTTGATGACATTTATGGAATTGTGTTTTTATTTTTTGCAACGTTTTTTAGTAATAAATAAAAGCCTTTATGTTGCGAATCAAGAATGCCGACTAGGATCCCCCATTTGAAATCCAGGTGTTGAAGCGCTTCGTCCGTAGTTTTCAATGAATATGGTATCATCATCAGGCTCCCAAGGGTTTCCTTCGATAGGATCTCCGTAGTCGTCGTAAGGGTCTGGCTTATTTCCGTGCCCATTGTAGTGAAGAAACATTTGTAACCACTCCAGTTGTTGTGGGGTAGGTGTATAATAGGAGTTCGGACGGTTCTGGTTGTATAACGCAGGAGAAACTGGAGGAGACTCTGTCGTAGTTGTTGTCGTTGAAGCTGTTAGCATGGGTGGAGGTGTTGGCTGAATGAATGGCGCAATGGGCCCTGCACAGCTTCTACCAAACCTATTATCAATTGGAAGTTTTTAAAAGTAAATTCCTACAAAATGAAGGTAACAAATCATTGTCAAGTTGTTATACGTAATACGTACCAGCCTCCAATGTAAGGTGTTGAGCTGTCAAATAGAAGGGAAAAAATTAAAATAATGTGAGAATTTTTTATAAAAATTTTAAAAATGAGAATTTACTCAAATATGCAAAGTAATCCGGAGCTGTAAAATCCGAAAGGTCCATCGTATGGAAATCTAGGTGGCTTCACCATTCGGTCGTTTGCAGGATCTTGTACTAATGGTTTGCTGTTCTCAGGAAGGTCGTCATATCCTACCGGAATGGCGTTCACAATTGGGAAAATAACTTTTATCACAATGTAGCAGTATGCGAGAGTTAGTACCACTCTCAAGACGTCCTGCACAGAAAATTAAACAATTTTTTACTAAGTTAGAAACGATTTTTAATTTTAAAATTGCTGTCATTAATATGAATTGAATGTACCTTAAGTACACCCATAATTATTGCGGATGTACTGAGGGCGAAAAATATAATAAATGTCTGAATTTAGCCCTTCCGGAACTCTGAAGAAGAACGAAAAACTGAAACACTTCGGAACAAATCTATCGAAAGAATGACAGGAAAAACACGATTCAAAGAAGTCTGAGACTGACTGCATGCAAACTACATAGCATATAGTAGCTCAAAA
>JAHZNB010003439.1:0-16182 GCA_027744295.1 Callyntrura guangdongensis
TTGCTGTGTTTTTTTATTTGATGCAAGGAAACTGTATTTACAGCAGGTTCAATCATACCGCTATCACTCGACAAAACGAATATTCTAAACAAGCGAAAATAAAAGAAACTCCAATTAAGTATCCAAAGAGTTTAACTTTTCACCAATTCATTATTTCCTGCAGATATAACTTACCTGCAAGGACGAACGCAGAGAGGAACCTGTGCCTCTTCCCAAATATCCCTGAGCAAAGCTAGCAACTGGTATGCTAAAAGCTCTTGTCGTAAATCATCTCCACATTTAACAATGCAAGGAAGCAATTTCCATCCTTGCAGGTGGCCGTAAGGACTACTATTTTTTATTCTTCGCTCCTAAATTATCACATTTACGAATTAACACTATCACATATCCAGAATCAAAAATTTCTGTCGTATCAAATCAACAACAGTATTTACTAAGTTTAGCCTGTCGGTTACTTACCTTTAATTGGAATGGCTCTTTGAGGACAGAGGCGCTTGGATCCTCGGGATCTCGCTGAAACGTGTTCTTTGGAGCATTGATGGATTCAGACAGTCTCCTTCGAATATCAATAGCAGATACAAACACCGGCTCTCTAGAATCACAAGAGTCTTGACTCATTTGGGATATGGTGTCCCGATCACAACGTTTTGACTTCATTTGGAGATACTGTGAAAACAGGAAAGATAAATGAATATAACAGTGACAAGTGACAACATCCCTGTGTAATCTTGAAAAAGAACAATCATGATTGATTAATTATCTATTACCTGCAAGGATATTTCGTCATCCTCTTGAGACCAACAGTCTGACCCTGCGTGCAAGTCCATTGAGCTATTGTTCGTTGTTGAGGGAAGATTTGACGTAGAAACTGATGGGAGAGGGGATTCTACAGAAATGCCGATTTCAGTTCGTGTTCCAGATGAAGCAGGATGGTCAGTAGATTCTCCTTCGACAATATTCTCTTCAGAACGGGAATGTCGAAGTAAATTATTAATTGATGGTTTAGCAGGAATTCGGGCTGACTGAATACTTTCCACTTGGAGTACCTCCGTATATATCATATAAGGAGTCTGAAAAAACGAATGCTTGAAGCCTTAACCAGCGCAAGTATATTTTTGCAAACTTGGGATTCAATTAGGATAAAAAAGATTTACCTTATCTTTAGAGTTGAGAACGGTAGCATCTTGAGGCGGAATGCGTAAAATGACATGAGGCATGTGGCCATAAACCGGAAGCCAAACTCTGGCCGGCAAATTCAGATTCACCAAATTGAGCTCCGCGATGAGTTTGGGAGTTTTATCATCTTTATTTAGCACAGCAGACAAATTCTTTCCGATTTGAATGAGTGAGTTTATCAACTCTAATTGAGGGGAGAGTCTTGCAGCCTAACAGATATTGGCAAAGTCATTTTATTATTCCATTTATTATGTCGATGTTAAATCGAAAATTTTATTAAACCACCAATGCAATGACATACCCCACACATGCAATCATCCGGAGTGGATTTCAGTTCTGTAAGCATGGGCTCAAAGCACATGCAGCCATTATCAAACGCATGACCTGATGTCAAATCACCGAGACAGTTCCTAGGAAGGCCATAAGATCCCACTCGCTTATGACCACTTTTGCCATTCAAGTTCGTCTCACTAAAACCTTGTCTCATTGCCGGAGCATCAGACAAAGATCGTTGATGGGTTTTAGGTTTCATTGGCACTGGAGGAACCANATAAGATCCCACTCGCTTATGACCACTTTTGCCATTCAAGTTCGTCTCACTAAAACCTTGTCTCATTGCCGGAGCATCAGACAAAGATCGTTGATGGGTTTTAGGTTTCATTGGCACTGGAGGAACCAGTGTCCCACGCTCAACAATTCCTGCAGATGTGAAAGAGCTTGGAAAGGTAGGAGGGCCACTGGAGGGGGATGTCGGGGAATACACTGCCGCTAATTTACGAAAACTTTTCATTTCGTTCGGCCGGAGGGAATCACTCAAAATGAGGTTTTTAAGCTTAGTCCCGTGAGACTTTTTTCGGGACTGGGTATGACAGTCTACTGAGTACGAGTCCAACAGCCACGCACATTGGAGACTAAAGTTGACTGATTTTCGACATCTGTTGTGTAGCAAATAGGTCATCAATGAAATTTCAAAATTAGACTATCCATAAATAAATAATAAAGATTACAAACCTGAACATTAAATACGGATGAAGGACTTCAGCAACGTCAGGCATTTGAACATACATGGTCACAAGTTGAGGCAAATAAAAGTCTACCTCAGATTCAGGAAAGGCAAACATTCGATTTACTGTAAATATTTATAAACAGAGAATACAGAGATTAGTCAAAATGTTGTAAGAAATTGTTAGTTTTGAAGTAGATCATTGTCAAAATATTTTGCGCTCACCAATATACTGCTGTACTCCGGGTTCTTTTGAAGTGAAAAGATACCCGATTGCATACGACATGTTGAACACTTGACTTTCAAAAAATCTCAACAGCCACGATTTTGGTTTCGAAAGTTGACTTGTTGGAGCTTTCGGACTCTGCTCTTCGTATGTCACTGAAGATTCTTTCCCTTCCGTATTTTTCTCCCCTTCCCTTGCGCCTGCGGCAATTCTACTCACAATCTTGTTATTATTATTACTAACATTGGCACTTGCTCCTGCAACGACCTCATTTATTGTCACTGCACATGTCCCTCCAGCCGTCGTTATACTACTTTGTTGCTGAAAATCAACGGGGGGTTTGAGGATTTCGGTGGAAGACTCTAGCACTACTGGTGTAGTAGTGCTGCTAGAGCTCGAACCAAGTTGTTGCTTCGTTTTTTCTTTCCCTTTTCCGAAATTCAGTCTTAACTTACTTCGCAATCCCGCTGCACTATTACTACCGGTGCTAGTATTTGAAGAAGAGGACGCTGTGGTAGCATTGGGTGTAGTTCCAGTGTTTGTGGTGCTACTACTACTAATACCATCCTTTCCACTAGTTGTTGTCGTTGCAGACGTCAAATCATTGTTATTTTTGTGTCCTCCTCGGGCATTAACAATGATTCGGCTAAAGATAGAACCTCCTCCTCCACTAGAGGTGGTGTTAGGCATTTGTGCAGTATTAGTACTAGCAGCAGCACTGTTTATGGGATTTCCTGGAGAATCTATTACATCTGCCACTGTCACTTCCGCTGTGTCACCAGCGGCACCATCTGTGACCCCTTTTCCAGATTTTCGTGGTTGTTGCAGTTGGTGTTGGTGATCCATTACATCTTCTTCGGAACCCAGACCTGCTGAACCAGCGCCGGTACTACTACTGCTACTGTCACTGGAATCTAGTACAGTGGATATGAAAACTTGTCCCGCTAAGCCCAACGAAGAACACGGTGTACTTAATTCGTCGTTAATCAATGTCAGATCTAGATCAAGACCCTCGCCAGCGGCAACCGCATCAAATAATCCTTTCTCTTCCTCTTCGCTGGCCTGCAGAACCACAGCCTCGTCGCTACTACCGTTATGTCGTGGGATTCCTAAACTCTTGCTAAGAACGACGGTATCCAGCGACGTTTCTAAAGCATCGTCTCCTGTTACATCTAAATCTTCATCCTCGTGGTCGTGGTCATCAGTCAAAATAGCAGAGTCAAAGCTCAGTCTTGGGCTATCAACTGAAGAATCTCCGGCTTTGTCTACCATGTCATCGTCGTCGTCGTCGTAAGTATCACAAGCAACACTACAATTTAAATCGTCCGTTTCCGAGCCCGTTGTGCCACTCGCTCCTGAACAAATTCCCGAGTCATCAGAACTTGCAGCACATGTACACTTTAGTTTACTAGTCGTCGGAGGTAGATCGGGGTGTGGATGATGAGATTCACCGGCGACAGTTCTAAAGTCGTGGTAAAGACAGCAATGCTGTTGCCGCATGCTCAGTATCCTATCGTTAACTAGTACACTGGGGGAATTAGACTTTGTGGAAAGGGAATCATGGTGGGGCTGTTGGACAGGACTTCCCAATTCACTGCTTCCAGTCTGGTGATGATGATGAAAACAGGAGAGAACCTGGGCTGAATCTAAGCTTCGGTTACGACTATGTTGACGGTAGTAGGGATTTCTCGGAAGTTTGCTATTTCCGTTATTGCTAGGCTCGGTTTTACTAGGTGAGGAGAAGGATTGGTAATCAAACTCCGAAGTAGGTATTTCCGCAGCAAGTTTGAGATTCATTCCACCCATCACTCCAGAGCGCTGCTCACCAGAAGATTGAACTTCTTTCCTGAGAATTTGTCTGAAATATAAAAATATATGGGACGTTGAAATTGAACTTCAAATTATATTTAAATGTCATTATGACATTTATAGCATTGTCATATAAATTGTAGTTTGATGGTAATAGAAGACGAACTAACAACGAAGTATGTGGATGTTGGCTGACAGAATAGATAGTTGCATGATGATTCGATGACTAGGGATTTATTATTGTTTTACTAAAAAACAATAATAATGATACTTTCGACAAACTTGGTTTTGTTACTATCCAACTTTCTACACAAATACTGAACAGTCAACAGTAATGGAAAGCTACGTTACGTATTTCTTGTCAATGTGAGTAATGCTTTTGTGATGTATATAATCATTTATCACGTACTAAGGATTCCAATTTCCAATGACAATAAACGTACATTACAATTACGTGACACTGACACATCATGCCACTTTTCCACTAAAATTGATAAAACAATGACGCCGACGTCTATGACTGTGAATGATGACATATGACATGACATCAAACAATGATTACTGTTACAGACTTTAATTAATTAACATTGAAAAGGTGTGTTGAACTCATCACCATTTATTTCAATTGGTGACTGCACATTTTTGTTTGACTTTGTCTTTATCTATTACCGGTCGGAGAACCGTTTATCACTGTTAACATTATCCCAATCAATCATCATTGTAATGGTACAACTCAACTACTCTCTCCAATTCTATTCTCCATTTATTGTGCTTATTAACAATAACATTATTTTCTCTAGTTTACCTTATCTAATCAACCTTATCTAATTTACCCAATCCAACATATCCAACCTAAAACACTAAAAGATAAAATTAAAGCAAAATAGCATCTGGGTTAAGTTGTTAAGTAAGTGTCATGTTATTTATGCTATATTTATATGAAACTTTTATAATAATCTTATGTAGTTTATAGTAAAACTGGCTGATAATAGATAGTTACACACGGGCACACAGACACTAAAATACCTCAAATCAATCCGACTCTCATCGTGAGTGTGATTGTGATTCTGTCTTCAATTTCAATTTCATCGCCTGAACAGCTATGTTTTCATCAATTTTCTAGCCAAGCCAAGCTTTTCTACTTAGAAATTCTAAGTAACAACTAGCTCAACACAAAAAACAACATAAATACGAGAGCCAAATCAAGTAGCATATGACTGACTGACCTGACACATTCATGGAAACAGTAACCACATTGAACGTTTGTATTGAGATTGTATTTACCGTTTCCGTGAATGTGTATGTATGCACCTTGAGCCAAATTACACAATATGACTTTGATAAAAAGTCAAATTTTTAACAAAGTCATGGTTTTAAAATGGTTCGTAGGAAGTTCGTATTTCATTTTCAAAGGGTTGGCCTTTTGAAACTCTTGAACCTTTCTGTGATGAAACTCGTGATTTTGTTAATACACTGGGAATCCCAACCCAATCCCAAATCTAAACAATAAACTTGTACCAAAGAATTTCGTTAGCTATTGAGAGGCAACGCATATAGTGTAGATGGAACTTTACCCATATCAAATAATACACTGGGAATCCCAATCCCAAATCTAAACAATAAACTTGTACCAAAGAATTTCGTTAGCTATTGAGAGGCAACGCATATAGTGTAGATGGAACTTTACCCAAATCAAATATTTTAGACGAAATTTTTATGTTATAGTTACAATATTACTATTTTTCTCATGGTCCCTGCTTATTGCTCCTCATGTGTCTAAATAAGAACTCTTATATATATTTTATATAGGTATATACATATCGTACTACTATCAAGGATTGAATTCGTCGAATTGGACAGCCATTTTGCTTGTCTTTGTTTTCGTTTCATATTCCTTATGTGTAGTATATTGTCGTATTTTCACGATTTTCAAAAAACGAAACACACTGAAAGCAAACGAAATGCAAAGTTTGAAACTACCCTATCGCCAAATCCAAACCCTCTGGGGTAGATTATCATCATTGAAGTCACACATTGCTTCCCCTCAGGGAAATGCGTTCTCATGCCAGGAGCAGAAATTTATTCGTTACCGCAACTTTGGAACAAGTAGTTCTTCCCAAGGAAAACAGAAAGTTTTCGGAACTCGAAGACTTACTGTGGGAGCTGCAATAGCAGTTGCCGGTTTAGGAGGCGGCTATTATTTGTGGACCTCGCAGGGCAGCAGTGCGTACGTGCTGAATGAAACCCAAACTTACAAATATTGCCCAAAATATCAGCAGGTTTATAAAGTCATAGCAGGAATTCTCAGTGCTTCACCTACTACCTTCTCAAATTCATTCTACCTTGATCTACTCAATCGGACATGGGTCGAAAGAAAGTGGTCAGGGAAACGACAATTTGAGGACCAAGAGACAAAGGAACTAATGATGCTTCCTACTGATATGACCTTTATCCAGGACTGCAAGTTCAAAGAGTGGGTACAAAAGTACGCCAAGGATGAAAAACTCTATTTTAAGCACTTTGCACTAGCCTATCAAAAACTCCAGGAGCTGGGAGTGCCGTTTCCAAAAGGAAAACAAGCCTACATCTTCAAAACCATGGACGAGGATGAAGATTCTTCTAAATAAATCTTAAAGCAAGCACCCTTTTTTGCAAATTGCACGAACGGCTACACATTTATCATTCAATTATTTATTTATACTTGAGTGTTGTCAGCTCTCGTTTACACTCATATAAACGCATATTATAATCTATGTACCTTGATATAAACGTATTCATGTGACCTTCAATAAAACCACATACCTATATCCGTTTCTCATTTTTCTGCATTTCCTCTTTCCTCCCTCATGATGATACCTCACGGGAAAATGGAAATTACATTATACATTTTATAACCAGATTTTCCAACGAAACTCATTTCATTTATTCCGCTTCACTAAAAACCAACGTTATAAGGGGATATACTATATACTGTGTAGTTTCAGTTTCTTCTGTAACTTACTTAATTGCCTATTAGCTTTCCACAAAGTTCCATTATCTTATCCCGTCCTTCATTCGTCATGCCGGTTCCATAATATCTTACACATACAATAGCTACTCTGCCCAACCACGCACGCTAAGCCTGCATTCATAGATAGTATACGTAATAGACAACTTCCGTCTTTCACCACCAGCAAACATTACATCCTCAACGTCATCGCCCTAACCATCCTATTTCCTTTTAGCCATATTAATTTTCCCCGAAAGGTGTGTCAAGGTACACAAGCAGCCCTTTTTGCTACAAAAAAACTAATACTGCTAACCATAAATCCAAAAACTGTGAACTTCACCCAGCTTCAGGGGAATACCTAAAAAAAGAAACACGTAACACGCCCTCCAAATTACGTCGTTCCCATAACAAAATTGCAATACCTACTTTTGCTCTTAAATCCGAGAAAAATAGACCACCACCACCCAACGTGATCTATTGTTGTCGGTAGTATCTTTACGGCATGACCTCTAGTTTTTAAGCTCAAAGAGAAAGAGAGGCAGATCAGTAAAAGCAGCCGTAACGGAAACAATCTTTTCTGATAAGCAACCAGAAATAAACCAGAGATGGAAAGCAATAAAAGTAAAACCACCTAATAACGCGACTACTCCAATAATAACAATAGTACATGAGCCCCTCCCTAATCTTCTTTTCAAAAGAAAAAAAAATGTTCGTAACGAAAGAGCAAAAATGGCAACATATGCTTTATTCCTTTAGGGTTGTAAGTTATATCTAATCGTGACAAAATCTATCTTGTACATATGTCGGTCATGACCACAACGTGTCAAATATGTCAATTTTTTTATACATAGGTACAATTATTGTTGGCTTTTCAAATTTAGAGTAGTCAGGAAAGACATTATTTGTGGGCGCGGCAGAACTTGACGAGTTCAGAACGCGATGAGGAATATGTACAATACAACCAACCGACAAAAGTCACGCCATGTGTTATGTGTTGGATAGTTTTGACATGAAAACTGCTTATCAAGTTTTCGTAAATCTCTGCCTTAATCCACTCCATTTTTTATTATCGATCAGCGTCATCATCATTCGTAACTTTTTATGTCATTTTTACCCAGACCTAAGATAAAACTCAATATTATTTGGGCGGCAGTCCTGTCGTATTACCACGTCCTCGACTATCAATTCGTAGGTTTCATTTTCTAAAAAGCAGGAAGAGTACCACAAACATAAAAATATATTTTGATTCTCTCGCTAGTAACGTTACTTCTAAGAGAAGAGGTTACATGGTAGAAAGTAGAAATAAAAACAGACAGGAGCTGAAATGTTTTTCGTTCACGTAATCTCTGGACATTTTTGTGTCTGTTTTGTGCGAGTTTGAATCACAAAAATAAAAGCCTGACAAGAAAAAGAAAAAATATAATCTTCTTTTGTACTTACTACTACCCACACAGTTTTTGCCTTTTCCTATCGTTATTACAGCTTTCCCAATTTCGTTCGATGTTTTTCTTTTATAATCTCACGTACGCCGTATGCCAATTTACTGGGTGTTGCATGGGGTGCACATACAAATAAATCATGTAAGCCAAGAACATATCAAAGGAGCGAACGAAAAATTGAAATATAAAGGGCAAATTAAAGTCTGGAAAACGGTGAGTACGATCATAGGACGAAATTCTTTAAAATTTAAACTAGCTTCCATTTCTTTCCTAAACCCTCACCTCCACCATCCCCTCTCAATTTGCCTAAGGTACTTCTGCACATTCGAGTTCCTGAGATACAGATTCCTGTACAAGTTCCTCAGACTAATGGTAAGTTATTACATAGAGACACATTGCTTCTGTTTATTTTTATTACTTTGGGGCATTACGAACAGCCAACCTAAGTTATACATATCCTATCAGCCAATCGTGCTCTGAACTGTATTGGTGGCTCAACTTTTAACTAAGCAACTGCCGATGTTGCTGTACTAATACAAGCACCAACACTAATGAACATGTTCTTATATGTTAATCGTCACCTCAAATTGGTTTGCTATATAACTAGAATGGCAATAACAGAACTTCAAAAATCACTTCCGTTCTCGAAATTTCGCACGGACAGACAGACATAAACCCAATCGCACTAAGAATCTTTCGCTCCTTAATAAGTAGTAGTTCCATAGTTGAAAAGAAGCAAAAGAGCAAAAGTGGTACGATGTAAGGAGAAAGAAAGAGATGGTGAGCAGAGGAGCCTTTACAATAAGCCGACTTATTATTCCTCATTCATGACAAGACGAGCACCGCCAACCTTATGTAATAATGCCATTAAAATGGGACAAAGAACACAAAGAGAATTCTATTTTTCTGCGGAAAAGTGAGAGTACGCCAGATAACGGAGCTGAAATTCGGAAGCGAGCAATCACAAACCTTTTGATTGGATACTCTTTTTTCTTTTTTGCAAACAAAGTTCTCCGTGCTTACCTATAAATAAATGAACTAAATAATATAAATTCATTTATTGAGGTGAGACAGGGATTAAAAACAACCGACATAAAAATCTAGTTCTTATAATCTTATTTTCTTTGCATTATTTTCCAGGTTCTATTCTGACATCATTGAAACCCTTTGCAGCTCACACTGATTTCCATATTTTTTCCCCTAATATACACACTAAGGATTGTACGTCGCACAACTCTGTTCATCTATAGACCCCAGACATTCATCCCGCATTTTACAATTTTAATTAATGTAGAAAAAGCCGTTCTCATTCCAAACGCCCTCTCTTGATCTGGCGTTCATGACGCAGCGCAGTCATCATAAATGCACCACTACGAAAGATGCAAATATATTTATTCTAAAGTAGCAAAGATTTTTTGGCAGGACGCAATAAAGGCACCTATGTCTTTCTTTCAATAAAGGTTTTATCGCCGTAGCACCCGTACCCCAGCAAAAAAAAAGCCATTCAGTTTCCTTATCACCGTCACGCCACACACTCATCGCCGCCGTTGTCATAAATTTCCCAAAATATCTACAAACCCTTTTAGTCATCAGCAGCTACCTTTTCTACTAGCCGATAGCATAGAATACGCCTATCCCCATTGTCGTTTCTATTTCCAAAGAGCTACTTTTGTGGCAGTAAAGGTGAAAGTGAAATCCGCCATGTGTACAGAGTACACTACAGAGACTGCATGCAACTATGTAAGTATGTATATATGTACGGCATGCATAATAATAAGTGAGCATTCTCCTCTCCATGCCAAAATTCCATATATCACCAACTCACAACAAATAGCCACAATAGCCAGTCAGTCGGTGTATTATTATCGGCAACCCAAAATAACCATAAAAGTTTCCCATTAGCTCTCCTTACTCTCTCCTTGTCAGTTACAACACCAGTCATGTTCTCTCTCACGTCTAAAGTGGGTATTTACATTGACAAATAAATATTGAGCATCATGTAAATCAAAAGGGTTTACAGAAAGTCAGTGACCTAATTTTCAGTAAGTACTCCGCCTCGCGTGGTATTACTGTAAAATAAATACCCACTTCTCTTCTCACTCACACGCCGTCTCTCTGATTGTACGTTTGTGCATTTTCTTTCAGGCCAGCTTAACTTTATGCTCGAGTGGAAAATGTAAGGGCAGAGAGGTGGAATCTCAACGAATAAAAGACAACAACAGCAGGGAAAGAGGATCATCTTGTTGGGGAAAAGCACACAGACAACAATTACATGTTCCAACCCTACCGTATTTTTACCCACTCACTTTTTTCGCTTCAGAAATTGGATGTCGAGCAGGTTGAAGGAGAAAAAGGAGAATTTCTTTCCTTTCGCTTTGTACACGTTTTGTTAAAATAAAGTATTCATAAGGAGAAAGAAAAATGCCGGCAGAGATTACTTCTGTTTTTCTCATACTACCTATCTGTCTGTCTCTCGGTGTGATTATAGGCAGCATGGGTTGCACCAACGTTTTTTTATCTAATCACATGCAAGAAAGCACCGGTTCTTTCGCAGCAGACAAATTGGTGGAGAGGGCGAGTTTGCTGTTTTCTCTGTTTTACTGAAAAATATATAACTCGGAAGAGCGACATGGACGTGCTGGCTAGCGGTGGTGGTGCGGGTATTTCATTAAAAATGCAAAATTTTCGGAAGGGTACATGACAGCAAAAGAACCTGCTGTTTTACCTGGAGTGCTTTTGCTGTGGAAAGAAGAAGAATGTACTCTCCATTTTAACGGTTTTTTTGTAGCTTAAACATTTTATCGATTTTCTGACTTGCGCATACCTCAACGTTGTCGCGTCCATAGCCAACTTTTTTTTACACTGACTGAACTGACACAAAACGCAGTCCCTAGAGTCAACTCTACTTTCATCTCATCATCAGTCTGTTAAATACGTAAGAAGCTGCTTTTAATTATGTGAAATAATTATGTGGGGGATATTTTTAGACAAAAGAAAAAGTTACGGGCTTAATAAAGCTATCGCTTTTGAAAAGTTTCAGAAAATGTTGCTTGTTTTCTTCTAAATTAATTAATCATTTTTAATCATTCTCTTTATTTATCTGGCATCTTACTCTCCCGTCCCCAAAGAACTGTTAATAGTGTTTACTGATGTCTGAACAGAAAAAATTCTCCAAAGAGTGATGATTTCACACTCTCTAAGGAGATCCCTTTTCAAGCGAGGTCTACTTTTACTGTTTCTGTATTTGTGTGTAGGCCGTGAAGCTTTCAACAATAACCGAGGTTGCACAATAACCTCTGAAAAAATATGTAGGAATTGTTCCTACACTTCTATTCTGGGGATTTATAATTTAAAACATTATTACCACCGAATGTTGTCTTTAAACAGACAGGGCTTCTAATACATACTAGACGTTATTACGCAGATGAAAAACTTTTCATGTAGTCATGACTTTAGCGTATTTGTCTGTCTATCCGTCCGTCCGTCCGTCATCACGCTCCAAGCCAGACGCTTCAGCGATTTTTTTCAGATTTGCCGCACACGTATCTTAGAATAGTGGCATCTCTGGGATATTGGAATTTGGTCAACCACCGGGGGTTCATTTGGGGGTTCACAAATTAAACCTTATTCAAAATGACTCAAATTTGGCATACCGATACTTTAGGGTAGTGGCACCTCTGGCATGCAACAGCAAATTTGGTCATTTGGGGTCAAAATTTAAATTTAATCCAAATTAACTTAAATGTTGATTAGCGATACTAGGTCAAATGTCAAGCCAAAATAAATTCAAGTCTTTATCAATTCGATCAACTTTTCATGTACGTCTCTATAGCTGCAATTAAGCCGGTTTATTTATTTAGATATGTTTATAAAGTCATTATATTCAACATCTTTCTTGTTGTCCTCTTTCTCAGAAGAACTGAAAACAACCAACAACGGCGAGAAAAAAAACAACAAATGTTTACACTCTCGAAGCAAAAGCAAGAGAAGAAAAGAAAAAGCGATCAACGAACTTTTACCATTTTCCTTGCCATCACCAAACCTACTCTCTCTCTCTTATTGTTTCCTTTCTTTCCTCTCTCTCTCATACTAGTTCTAATAATGGTCACTGGCAGCTGTGTGATACTTATTGCTACTATACGTTTAGTTAATAGCATTGCTTTGTTACATCCAAGTTGCCATTTTCGTCCCGCTGTTGCCTACAGCTCAACAAAATGAAGCCATACAACAATGTACTCTCAAAACTACCCGAATTTTTTTTATCAGTGCAAAAGTAGACATTTTTTTCTCCAAGGAGAAAACCCATAAGCCAAAAAATGACATGCACGCTCACACATATATGCATCTGCAGAGCTATGAGAAGGGAGTGCAAATAACGGCAACCACCACGTCAACAATATACACACACATCATAGCCTTTTATCATCATAATGTACCCGATAGTGTGGAAGATTTCCACTGTCACCTTCCATTTTCTACTCTCTTTTTCAACAGTAAACAATCCATAATACGTCAAGTTTACAATCATACACAGCATATGTATGTTTTTTTTTCCTTTCTTGTTTATTATGTCACGTCGCGTTGCTGACATTATTGTTGGTGTCGTTAAAATGACATTTAAAGCCCCACGACATACAATAGAAAAAATACACGACAGTATACACAAATAGGGATATGTGCATACGTCAGTGCGCATTTTATACGCAACCAAAACAAACAAAGGGGTTTATTTCATTTCCGTTTTGTAGTCAATTTGTTGGAAAGGAAGAGAAACAGGGAAAAGAGAAACCAGCCACAAAAATCTATCATAGCTGGTAATAAAATTGTACATTGAGAATAGTCGTAACCGTCGTAACCGTTTTTATACTGTAGATATTTTTCTTCAGTCTTATTTTTTGTCTCTCTCCATCCCACTTTTTTTGGTTGTTGGCAAGGCGAAGTGCATCAACTACTCTAGGGTGAGCATGATGATGATCTCCCAACAGCAGCAGTTAGTGGATGCCTGGGTACTTAAAGGAGCAAGTTTTGTTTTCACTTAACTCGGAGTGAGTCTGTTGCCACATTTTGAAAAGCAGACCACCTATTACACTAATAGATTAACTGACTCTGCCTCAGAGCCTCTGGTACTACGAGGACTTTTTTTTTATTCTACTGCTGGCAGTAAACACGTTAAACTCTACATTTTTCTTCTTTCCATTTCCATTTGGGATACTCTTGCCAAAATCGGCAACCACCACTAACAACGCAATATCTTGCCATCTGGACCAGAATAACTTTGTCCAGCGGGGAAAATATTCCTGGAAGCTGTGGGTAGACTCATCGTCATTATGGGCGGGATCATTTATTTGTAAAATGTGGTAATCTAATCGAAGAAAAAGAAAGCGAGAGAGAGAGACATACGGAAAAAGAGTCAAGCCGCTGGCTCACACAACTCATGTCATCAGAAAATTAACTTTTAGCAGCACATCCGAAATCAACCATACCACTCGAGCAAGTAGGTACTTTACAAAATCGTTCCTACAGACACGTTCGCTTATCCGTGGGGATAAAAGAGGAAAAGTAGAAAAAAACGAACTACACACTACCAAACACAATCTGCCATAATAATAGATTTCCAGTCATGTGCAGCCAAACATGTAGTGAGAGTTTTTGCTGGAGATAAAAACAGGAGAAATGATGATGCTGATGATGATGATACCGAAGAAGAATTGAAGAAATGGATACATTTGTACACAAGGTTCAATGAGAATGATGGAATTGAGCTACTGACTTGAGGTACACGCGTTTTGGAGAAGATCGCAGAGCAAAGTTTCACTCCAATTTAGCAATGGTACATTTTTTATCTATCTTTTCCTCTCTCTCTCTCTCTCTCTATTCATCCAACCGTACCACACAGCCACACTGCAACTGTATTACTCACCACCACACATCTGTACAAATGGCTTCCTATCTCCTAATGAGCTGATGAGATACGAAGAAGTATTATTATTTTTTTCCTGTTGCCACGGGTTGGCTTCATCTTCTTGTTCTGTACTACTACCCTAGCATACCAGTTGTAGTACTGATAAGCGAAAAGCAATAAAAAACTGGCAAGTTGAAGTATTTATGGGAAATGAATGGATAGGAAAGCTCAAGGTAGACGATATACAGGGAAGAGTTAGTTTATTACCAGGCGACGACACACGGTAAAACTATTAGAGAAGAAACGATATTGCCATCGAGATCATGATAGAAAATGCGAGAGAATGAATGATGCTTGCTACTAATGTTTTAATATTACTCGAGTGCAAAGGAAAAAGTAAAAACAGGGAGCGAGTGTCCCCGTCTCTACAGAGTTTCATAAAAGAGTAAAGTAAATGAGCAAAGTATCTGGTTTCATGTTACTTTTTCATTCAGTTAATTAATTATCTTGTCTGCTACTACTATTGTGCCAAGCCAAGACGGAAAGAACAACGATGATGGCAGTAAAAATTCTTTGGTTTTATCGCGTTTTGCTTAACAGGGGAAGCGTAAACGACAACTTGAAAGTCAATATATAAATAATAGTCAAGAAAAATAGTACACGTAGAGGGAAAGGGCGGATTTAAATGTCGGCTGAGGAAATAGTTATTTTTTTCGATGAGACGACATTTTCTCTATTAATGACCATAGATAAGACTATTCGCAGTGGGCTATTTTTGTGGTTTCTTTTAATTTATCGAGTAATCTAATAACGTTACGTTTATGTAGGCTTATTTGGGGTAAATCTCGACGTGTTAGTGATACTCATGTACAGAGTATATGGTCAGGTAGCAGCTGCAGCTGTGCCAGGGTATTAATATTATTTATAAAATAATAACACATGTATAAATAATTTAGTACAGTACGCATGTGCTCAATTTGCACTTTTATTTTTCACAAGAACTTGTCAATTCTTTATTAGAGTTGTCATTTTGATTTAAAAAATTGGATTTTATTTGGCTGTTAAAGCAAATCAACAAACGTCAGTATGGTGCAGGTACGGAATTCTACTATTTGTAATTCCGTCTCTATACTTATTGCCATTGCAAGTAAAATTAATATGTAATGAGGCTAAAATCAGAGTGAAAACGTCATCCCGTCGTGGTCGGGCGTCCACCTGTTCCCTTTTATTGCACGAAGTAGTTAATTATGAAAATACTTGACTTGACCACTGGCAACATCGCAGCTTGTACCCCAACCTAATACACGTGTGACACCAAGGGTGCGGTGACATCAGTGAATGAAATACAAGAGAGGACAATAACCACTGACCACACCACCAGCATCAAAATCGGGATCAACGACAGCCGCGAAAACAAATAGGCAGAGATAAAAGGCACTCTACATTACGAAGGCAACTTACCTTGTACGGACGGACAAACCACGCCGAGTCATTGAGAAAACGACATGACAGCACGCAATCCTTCAATTTATTTGCCTAAAGTGCATAATAAATTTTATTTAGATCTACTTTTCTGGTTTTTGTTTGGTGCAGCGACGTTGTAACTGCAGTGTGTTGCAAAAACAGTGCATTTTCTAT
>JAHZNB010003440.1:0-15071 GCA_027744295.1 Callyntrura guangdongensis
TCATCCTCATTAAATGAAATGTTTATGAAGCCTCACACAATTACGGCCAGAGTAAACTTATTTGCTCACGGCTAGCTATATCTTATTGTTAGTACTTTGTTGGATTAGGTTGCAAAGAAGGAAGGGAGAATGTTGTAAAAAATGTTCATCTCATCAGCATCTACACATTTTGCCACTATCTTCCTTTCCTTTCTCTGCTAGCAGCAGCTATGTAATAAGTAATAATCATTAAAAATAAAACATTTTTTTTACATTATCAAACTTTCTGAAGGAAGCAGTGAAAAACCATGCGAGTCGAGCAAAAATTGTTTGGATGGATAGGAGATTTGGAAGAGGAAAAAGTGGCAAAAAAGGAAGAGGCGTTTAGTTTTTTACAGCAAGTCCATGCAATCGCGCAGGCACGAAAGCATAAGGGATGCGAGAAAGATAGCGGTCATTGCCTTCCTTTCAAATTTTAACCAGACAAGACGTTCGTTTTTTAAAAAAGGAAAAAAGTTTCGGTTTGTTTCAATAAGCCTATATACGTTATTACTGCTTGAAGCAGGTATACGTGTATGCACACACAATTCCGATCATTCACGTTTCCCTCTCTGCAGTTACTACAAAGCCTTCACACATTGCTGCAGTTTTTGAGGCATGTTCACGGAAATCTGATTCATTGTTGCATTGCTGATTTGATTTTACTCGGAAAAAGAAAGATTACATTATATTGTGTTTTTGGATTGATTATTCTATTTTAAACGGCCGCAGCAGTGGGTACGAGAATCTGAAGTATCCGTTATTTTCCTGTGATCGGTGATGAGATAAATGGGAGAGAGAATGATAAGGCGCACGTTAAGTAAGATGATGTTGCAGCATTCATTTGCATTTTCACCATTTCTGAATGATTATTTTTATTTTACCACTATCTCTGAACATGTAACATCTTGTCACTTGTCTGGTTTGTAGATGTATAAAAAATGCTTGACAAGTATTTTCAGGAAAGTAAACAAAATCGTGTACTTAGCTTGGCGATAGACATGGAAAATTCGTTAGTGTAGTGTGTAGGTAGTGAATGATGAGTACTCGGTATCCTGGTGGAAATATACTACATTCCTTTTTGTTTAGACATTTTCCCCCGACAAAAAAATATACACAGATTCACCGACGCCGAAAACTGCAATTATGCAAGTATTACGTCTTCGTCTGTGTGTAATCAAATTTTCTCTATTATTTGGAAGTAATGAGTTTTTGACGTGGACGGCATATTACAAACGTATTATTTTTATTTGTGTGTACTAATTTAACTGCTACATATATTGTTAGTTTTAGTCGTATATTTTTGGACAATAATTCGGTGCCGAAGGCCTATTTGAAATGCCAAACTCAGTCTTTGAAACAGCATCATTGTTTGCACTATCCATTGTTACACAACTTTGTTCGTTATCTATATCATTATTACAACTCCAATGTATCTACTTTTAACAATACAACAAGCTTGTGAGTGAAGCATCCTTGGTATTTCAGTCTTGTCTTGTAAGTATGTTCGTTCAAAGCATTTTTTAATAGTAGTTGCAGCAGAGAGAGACTGACGACTGACATATACTTAGAAATGCTTTGGAGGAAAAGGTTGTGTGTCTTCTGTAGCAGAAATGCAAGGACTCCACACTCCTGTAAAACATTTAGGCATTATTTTATTATTATCTCAGAGTCTGCTAATTTTTGTGGTACCAGCCTACCATTTTGTGCTGTAGAAGGTGCAGCGTGGTTTCGTAGATTTGCTTTTGTTTATTTATTTATTTTTGTTTATTTGTTTACGTATGATGTCAAGTGGAACTTAATGGAAAGGAAGTGTGTATTATTGTGCAACGGAAATGTTTAATTGTCATTACCTGTCTGTCACCACTGCACGTACAACGACATGCTGAAAAGTATGTTCATTCATTTAATTTCATCTTGTACACATTTTCCTGTGTTGTGAGTAGACAGAAATATTAGCTTCTGAATGAATTTTTTAGTTTTGCATAAAATTAATGAAATCTTTATTGTAAATTTTACTGAATGAGTGCTAACGTCGAGTTAACAATGAACAGAAGCTTGGTATGTGTAGTTGTTGTTGCTGTTGTTGTTATTTGTTGTCGTCAGCGGACATGAAAGATCCTGTTCAGACTGTTTAATATGCCTAGAATTTTTTATTGTTTCATAGAATATTGAATCTCCACCAAGAATGGGAATTAAATTTGGTGTATGACTATATTTCTTTTAAATACACAAAAAGAGTTTTTTTTTATCCTTCTACGCAGATCTGCTTACTTGTTCCGCCAAGAAATATGACATGTATGAACGCACAAGATTATATAGCGATTACGATAACCATTGCGTTTTGTGTGGGAGCAGTACCGTTGGATGCGGTCGAAGAATCTGTACGTGAGCGCTTTAATAGTTTATATAAGCAAAGAGCTCTTTCGCTTGATTCGTTATTCGGCTGTTTAATTTAAACCACCACCGAACACAGGGTGTAGCTACAAAATAGATACCTTTGTGGTGAATTATGGATACATATAGACATAATCATTCTTGCATTTTTGATTCTGCTTAAATAAGATAAACATTGCATAATGAAAAAATAAGATTGGTTCTGCTTTCAGCCTGAATACGTGCCTACGGTCTACTACTACTACTGCGCAGCTCAATAAAGTTCACATGAAAAACTACTAGAATTCTTGGAGGAGTGAAATCTGCATTTTTATATGAAACATTATTTGCAAAGCACCACACATCACAAAAGTACAGTACACTTTGAAAAGCTTTTAAAACGATGATCCGGTTATACCTGTCTATTTGGTCGTTATTTCGCTGGCACTACTACTGTGAATTAAAGAGATGTGGAGGGAGATGCAATTATATAACACCAAGAGCAATGCTACAACAGAGAAAATCCACTAACAAAAATCATGAAACAAGGTGTAGTGAGTAGTAGTAAAAAAATGAAACAGCTCCTTGGACTATTGCCATTGCCACCATCATCCTGTCGAATTTAATCATATAAAATATTCAGATATGTGCATCTGCGTGTAGGTAGAAATACGTATTTTGTTCGTGTGCATCAGGTAGCAGCCCAGCATACTATAATATGCGCCGTTGTTGCTGACGGTATAACTAACCATGGACTCATCACATAATGGTAACGAGACTTACATGGGAAAATGTACCGGTACTCGAGAGCAAATGACACGATGAATATGTATTGAGAAATGCAACAACGTGCAAAAAGGAGCCAATCTCAACCATCATCTTCGAGACTTACATCATAATCATGCACACACACACACACACGCATTTTGATACCGCAAGTACAACACCATCACCATCATCACACAAAGTTCACTTACCCTTCCAGTTTTCCACTTTTTTGCTTCCCTTCTCCTTTTGCATTTAAAAAAAATCGCTGCTGCTGCCGCTTCTATCAAAATTCGTGATGATCATCCTTGTCAGCTTTATCTTCTGTTCTCTGCTCTCCCCTCTCTCTCTCGCGCAGTCACAACAAGTTTCGCGAGCTTGGCCATAAATAATACTACAAAGTTGGCCTTGATCATGGTCTTCTTTATGAGGAAAAACTTTCTTTACGGTGCCTACGATTCGACACTATGTGAGAGAATCAGCAGCAGCGTACTACTGTTTTGTTGTTGTACGCAATTTCATTCAAATTGCCACGCCGGAGCAATGGCACCAGTCGTACAAATCCTGTTCATTTCATAGAATTCCAAATCCCAACGCAGGTATTTCGTTTCATTTTTTATTATATGGGTATATAGGTAGGTAAATAGAATAAATAATACTACAAAGTTGGCCTTGATCATGGTCTTCTTTATGAGGAAAAACTTTCTTTACGGTGCCTACGATTCGACTCTATGTGAGAGAATCAGCAGCAGCGTACTACTGTTTTGTTGTTGTAAATACGCAATTTCATTCAAATTGCCACGCCGGGAGCAATGGCACCAGTCGTACAAATCCTGTTCATTTCATAGAATTCCAAATCCCAACGCAGGTATTTCGTTTCATTTTTTATTATATGGGTATATAGGTAGGTAAATAGACAGAGAGAAATGGTTCATGAAAAGGTACACCACACACACCGAATTTCTTTTCTTTTCAGACCACAAAAATTTCTAATGGCTAATGTTTTACTATTTTGGTGCCCATGTAGTTGCCTTTTATCTGTTGTTGCTTTTCTATCCTTTATGTAGGTCTGGGTCGTCAGGCTGGCATTATTTTTTAAGGAAAAAAATAAGAGTGTGTGTAGTAGTATCCGTTTTTAAATATTTACTAAACCGTAAAATTTCCCTTACAACCATGTAGATTTTTTCATACATACTTCACATCTGCATATTATTTGCTTCCTCCCACGCAATATTATATTTTGAGCCAGACACAAAAAGAGTAGACGCCGCGAGATTCGAGAGGTAATTATTAGGCCGCGAGACATTCAACAAGTGTAGGACTTTGTACCATTTGTTTAAAATGGAAGAAAATGCGTTAAATGTCCATATTTTTAAAAACCCAACCTGTATTTTTATTTACATATTTTCTCAAATAAGTTAAAAATTTACAATTATTATTAAATACACGACACATAATAATATGAGATCCTGCCCTGTTCCTTGTAGAAAACTGAAAACACGTCGTCATCGACTTGTGTTGAATTTCTTCATATCAGAGCGATGAGATGAGATTATGCCATGTTCTGTTTTTACATGATGATACGATCATGCTGTTTGCAACTCTGTACTTCACTTTCTATTTTTAAATAGGCACATACGCGTACTTATTTATGGGCCTTAACTTTAACTCTCTGTGGAATGGCAGCAATAACCCTACAAAATGCATTAAAAGACGGCGTTACTAACTAGGCACTGCATTTACATCTTGATACACATGCAACTACATCACTCATCCTCATAAAAAAGGATGCCGAGTGTTAAACCTAAAAGCAGTACGAATTTCAAATTTTCAACGACGATAAATTCTTTAAATTACTTTTCTGTACTTACTGAAGCTATGAGATGAGATTGGTGTGAGTCTTTTCAATGATTTCAGCACTAAATTAAAATTCAGCGTCAACATTGCAATTACGTCCTCTGAAAAAAAAATAAAAAGATTCTGACAAAGATTGTAAGCTGAGCTGTTTCTTTGAACGTTTATAAATTTATTACGTTTTTTAAATTTTAATTTCCGGCTCATGCTCATCATCATCACAAGTGAAATGATATTCCTATTGAAAGAAACACACATGCTATTTTATCATGCTGTGGTATTTCACAATAATAATATCATCATCCTATATGCGTTTTACCGACAGTTTGAGTTTAATGTTGATAGGTTTAAGTTGACAATAAAAAGTTTTCGTCAGAACAGCTATTCATCCCCTAGATGAAATGGTTCAGGTTAATAGCGCACATGAGAGCTCATTGTAAACTGTGTACATGCGTAGCACCACCAACAAATTATCTTTTGCTTTTTCTGTCATTGTCACCCTCAGAAAAAAATCAAAGTAGGCACCTACAATAAAACCTCATTGTTTGCGGTTCTCTCTCTCGTATCTACTGTAAATACTACACCGTACGAGTTTGCCAGCTGCCAACAAACATCTACGTTAGAATTCAAAGAAAAGGAGATGGGCTTGTCCAAACTTGCAGAGAGAGAGAGAGAGAGATGCATAATTATCGTTATTTTTGAAGCTCCTGTTACTTCATATTCAATTCAATATTTGTGAGAGGTTCTTGCTGTCTTACATTGTTGAGAAGCGCACAGCCTGTCGTGTATTTGTCGCGCGATTTTTCTTTATGCAAAATGCAATACAGAAAACAATTTTGAAAACAGTAAGTACCAATCCTATTTGTTGTCATCATCATCCATTCGTCATTTCTAACCGGATAGAAAGTTTTAAGGTGCATTTTTGGCATGGTTGAAACGTTCAAAAAATCGCGTAGGATTGGAATTGCCTATAACACGCTACTTGTTCATATAGGGCGGTGGTGGTGATGATGGTTGGTGGAAGGATGAGTGTTTTTTACAAGATGTTGTTCAATAACAAAACTGTGTGTAAGGAATTTTGTGTACAAAATAATATAAGTAAATTGCCACCAACCAACCACACTCTTGTATATCGTTTACACTGCACGAATCTGCCACGGAATCCTGTTCATAATACCACCACACACACATCACACCGTTTTCTGTTGTTGTGAGTCATAAAATAAAATAGTGCACCATGACTGGGGAACAATGAAAGTTAACTTTAAACTTTTATAGGTACAAATTTCGAGAACAATCATTTACTAAAATGTTATGACATGTTGGCAATTTGCTGCAGTAGCAATCATACTAAAAGTAATGTTGTGAGTACTTCCACTAATTTTTATTGTTACACTTTCGTCGACGAAACAGTCTTGATGATAAATGGAGGGAATTTTTACAAGAATTCACATTTCATTTTTGCACATTTTTTACACACACGTTAGTTTTACAGCATCATGAAAAGTAGGAGTGATTTTAAGATTTACTTTTCTTGCTCTTTTCTGTATTTGGCCCTTTAATTCAATGATAGACTCAAAACACAACCCCAGAGTAAGACGTCGAACAGCGAACAGCATAAGCCAAATTATAGGGAAGTTCTTAAAAATAAGTAGTCTTCAAAGCAAAAAATGCATTTACCTTCCGCTTTGCTCATGAGTTGTGTTGGATTTAAAAAAGCTCTTATTCCTCTCTACTGCAATTGTTTGTATGTAAAATCATAAAAATCGTTTTCATTAAAACGATCCGCATGCTACTTATCATCACTAAAATTTGTACGTGCTACCGGTCATTTGCATTAGTATGTACTTACTACTTGTACTTACTACGTGTTATTATCTTATGCACAATAATAATGAGAGTAAAAACGTACGCACAAACAGTCGTTTCATCAAAAAAGTCTATAAATTACATTTCGTACTATCTTCTGGGTGTATTTTGGCTTGTACTTTGCAAGTTTGCAGTCATTTTCTGTACCTACTTTATATAATTCATTTTAATATTCTTACTTTTTGGCTTAGTTCATCTTATCTATAATCTATTCGCTATATTTACTGCACTGCATGGTATAGTCAAAAGTCAGAAGGTGCGAGTGCAATCTAGATTCAACATTCAATGTATTCTTGATTAAATCCATTGAGAGGGCAAGCATATTTTATGTTATCACACGGACAGGTGTACTGTTCAGGTAAATCAAAACCTTTACTATTTACTTCACTTTATCCTCACCTTCAGTCCGTCAGTGTGTTTTATCCTCCTAAGAAAATCAAAAATAAAAACGTACTTTTCTGAAGGCTTAGGTAAAGAAGTGCATTGAACGAAGTTTGTTTAGTAGAGCGAAGGAAAAAAATGTATCAACTTGGTCATTATCATTATATTTGCAAGTATTGCAACGGCTCAAGGTTGTTGTACACTACTTTTTTGCATGCTCTTAGTATAGCTAGCTAGTAAGTACAGCTACAACCTTTACTCGATTGACGCCTACTTATAATTAGGTATTAATTTTTTACAGGCGAATACCCTTACAATTTTGTAAATTGACACATAATACGTTGTAATTTAATCAACAGCAACTGGTACAAAATATGTCAATCATTGTGTTGATTTTTACGAAAATACGACCATAAATGTGAAATGTGAGTTTTAAAAAACTCTACAATACAGACCACGTGCTCTACCGTTTGATGTCTGTTTAGATGTTTTTTTTAATCATCATTTTATTCAAATGCTGTTCCGATTTCGGCTTTTGACGTTTTGTAACAATGAAGCGAAAATGTGACAGCAAATAGAACACATTGCAAGCAACACATTTGACGAACTTGTGTGGGTTGTTGTAAGCCAACAATGTTTTTGTAAACTTTGAAGTTGTAAAGATGTCTTTATATGGTACAAATCCGATCCGATATGACGGAGATTAAGGTAGGACTAACTAAGTAAGGAATATAGAAAATATTAAAGCTGGCGACACTATTTATGATAAGGTACTAAAAATGTTATTCTGTTCGCATCTGTGATAATAATGGAGAGCAACAAAGTGTGTAAAATATTATCATCGTCATCATCATGTTTACATAGTGCTTGATTCGACAAAAAATAAAATACCGTCAACCGACATATGTTGAATATTTAGTGGGCAGTGGGCACTCTATGAATGACGTACTAATAACATCATCGTATTTTCAAATATATATTTTTCTGTAAGAAAATGTCTTCTCCCGAAGCATGACACAAAGTCATCTGAGGATGAAGCAATGTCATCTCAAATTACCATTTGCATGCAAATTACGTTAAACTCTGAAAAACTTGAAAAATTCGCAAAAAAATCCACGCTGCATTTCTAGGTTTATTTGTCACATTCCCATTTTCGCAACCCGATAACAAAATTGTCCACATTTATATGCATACAGCATACATACTGTACATTATTCCGCCTTCTTCCTTCTATTTGATAAAACCGCTTATACGGTTATGCATTCAATAGAGAAAAAATATGTTGTCGTAGCATAGCCGTATTTGGGATATGCACACTGAACACTGACTTGCTTACTGTCGAAATCGTCTCTTCTCATAAAAACAAATTTCAAAGTAGCTCGTTTGTTAGACGCTCTTTCTTTCTCATATATACGTCTTCTGCATCTGCAGTAGTGTGTAAAGTACATGTCTCCTTACTCTTTAATTCTTGTCTACAATTCACGATACACATACATACATGTGTGCACATCAAACTACAATTTATTCTCTGTTGCTGCCACCACCACCACCATCACAGCTCAAATTATTCCTGGGCCATGACGAACTCACTTTTTCAACCTCTTTTCCTTTTTCTCTTGAAGTGTGTGAGTGAGACTCAAAAGACTGAAAAGCGTCCCGTTATTTTCTGACCTCAAAACGGTCCACGGGAAAAGACTCTTGTGCTTATATACAAATTTTCTGCTCATGTACTTGTTATGTGACGATGTTGTATATTTCAGTTTTACGCACAAATGTACGGTAGTATAGCAACATTACCTATTTTATATTACCTACATGTATGCCATTGGGAACCATGCGAGTGTGAGACTTTTATTCTTGCACCCCATCATGTGACGTGAAAGAATGAATCACATCATATCATCGTCATCAGTC
This sequence comes from Callyntrura guangdongensis, assembly GCA_027744295.1. Lineage (NCBI taxonomy): Eukaryota > Metazoa > Arthropoda > Collembola > Entomobryomorpha > Paronellidae > Callyntrura > Callyntrura guangdongensis. Next base: position 9,178 of record JAHZNB010003440.1, read on the forward strand.
GTTTTGTAGTATAGCTATATAAAAATACTACATACTTTCACGCTCTCAGCAGAAGAAAACATCTTTCCTGTTGGTTCCTCTCTTATATCTTCTCACAAACACAGCCTCTGCGCTTGCACTTCTCTTATCATCACCAAAAACGCATCCTTAATCCTTTAACGTTTATTGCAGTTTTTGTGCCAGCATCAGAATTTTTTTCAGGTCTTCTGATACATGCTTATACACTTTGGTCCAACTGCAATGGTAATGAGAAAGGGGATTTTTTTCATGGTCTTTAATTATCATCAAACAAGCTGCGTGGTACAGTTGCATTATCGTAATTACGGACATAAATGTAAATGAAAAAATGTAAGATTATTAGCAATGCAATCAAAAACAAACGCAAATCAAACACAATTTTGTGTCCCTGTTATACAGTCGTAGAAAAGGCAAAAAAAGTGCGCCAGTATAAACAGCGTGGTGTACCTCGGTGGTAGTTTCGCAAATATATTCTGTTGAGAAATGCAAGGAGGGAAGCATACTTGGAGAGCAGTTCAGAATTTAACGAGATGAACTTAATACTCAACAAAGTAAATGTTTCGGTACGAATGTGTGGCAAATAGCCGACGAGTCGATCTGTTGAGAAATGCAAGGAGGGAAGCATACTTGGAGAGCAGTTCAGAATTTAACGAGATGAACTTAATACTCAACAAAGTAAATGTTTCGGTACGAATGTGTGGCAAACAGCCGACGAGTCGGTAGAGTCGGTATATCCCTTGTACTCATAATTTGGTTAGCTGTGCAGTAGTAGTACTTTAAAATGTACTTTTAGAAAAGGAACGTGCCCTGTGTATTGTATTAGCACGAGCTGAAGACGACTCAGCAAAATAATTTTTTTTGATAGCAAAAAGTACTACTCTCGTTTAGGTATATTTATTGAGAGGGCTTCTTTTGTCGACATGTAGGAATGCGTGATGCGTGGTTTATGAGCTGTAGAGCGTGCACTTCTAGACCATTCACACAGTGAATAAATTTGTGTGTTCAATAATGTTACTTGAGTTTGTAAACGTATTTCTTTCAAAGTAAAGAAGACATTGTCATACCATTTGAATAATAACCTTTCTGACAAAAACTTTTTTTATTGTGCTTCTACTTTCTTCACATTGAAAAATGCATACCTACCTGAAAATATTGAATTGTAACAAAAGCATTTTATCCGCCTGAAGGAACGAAACAGATTTTATAGTACTCGTGTGTCTATTTTTGATCGTTTTTGGTCGCATTCAGATGTCAAACCTATGAAATGAATAATAATTCAACAATAATCAACCCTTTGCACTTTTATTCTCAAAGAATTTATATTATTTTGGTAGTCATTTAGTATATCAACATTGATGTAAAGTAGAACTCGTATGGCTTTCTGACAAATTATCTAAAAAGGTTTGCCAAACATCATAATAATGAAGTATTACATTGCTGATAAACACGTACTTAAATGGCTTGTGGGCGATAATAACATTTTGCAGTCGCATAATCTCTCTGTAATTCTGGCGACTGAGGACCTCATTAACTTTGATGATTAAGTGTAGAGATAATATTGCATATACAGAATTTTTGTAAATTTATATCGTAGAAATTGGCAAGCCTAAAACTCTTTTAAAATTTAAGGGGAGCTTGACTGCTTGACCAACTACGACACATTACTGCAAGAATTTGTATGTATTACCAGAAAGAACGATATCGTGTGCCATAACTTAAGATTTTTCAGGACACGTGCTGTGGTCATGTATATTTTAATAATTTAGGACAACAGTGGTATTCGCTCACACGAACATAAGTAGTAGCCTTTATATGTAGCGAAAAAGCAAATCAGTTAAAGTAAATTTTTATTGTCTAATTTTACTTATCAACTGATAATCAGGCAATAATACCGGCTATTAGAAGTTATATGCAAAACAAGGCAAAGTAAAGTACTGCTATATTCTGGGTGGATTTTTTTTTTGTTTGTGCGTTCTTGACCACAAAAGAATAACCACACAACAGCCCAGACAGTATGAATGAACACCAACACCACCACTTACAGCTTCAAAGGTAAAGATCAATTCTGACCGGATGAGAAGTTCCGTTGTGGTTGTCCCTTAGTTTCTAGCCAAAAACCAATCAGTGCAATCGGGCGAAGTTAACAAGCACGATGTGATTGATTGTCAGATAAATCATTGTTGTGTACCTATCTACCAAGACAAAAAAACAGCCGCTTTGTGGGATAGTAGTACTCACACGATGAAGTCCACCACAATAACGAACGCAAAAACTGAGTTTACTGTACTTACTTTTCAACCTAATCATTCGACTGACTAACGTAGTTTATTTTCCCTATCATTACCAAAACAATTATATGCCTCATACTCGCAAATAATAATTTAGAGGTATTGTTTTTTTATCGTAAAGGAATGAACATAGGGAGGTGTTTCATTAACGAATTGACATTTCGTCCTCATCTCCACTGACAAATTCCCATTTTGCACTGATTGTAATCCCAGCATTTTCATTCATCCACACAGTAAATTGAATTGTTTAAGTTATTGTCTAAAATCCCAGCCACAGTTCTCCCAATACGGTTTATGCTCTGCAGGATATCTCATCATTTATCTTTTCTATTGTTTTAACCAGCTTTGCATTGTAATGCCAAATGCCTCAGCAGTAGTAGTACCGTATTATGGTTGTAAACGACGTTATGTCTGATCCTGGTCCGAGGTATGTATGCTTATCTGTTTTAGGTGCACATAGTCGATCAAACACACGACAACTCCAAGACATGTTTCTCCGAGACGAGGCCATCAAAATCTATAGTCACTTCATTTTACCGGTGGTATATATTTTAAAAGCGTGATTTAATGGGGTAAAAATTTCTTTAGTGTGCCAGCCAGCCAGCCAAATCTTTTAAGCATAACATATTACACTGCTCCGCTGGGTTGGTACACGCTACTAATGCAACGTAGACAATAAAATCAAGATTTTGTTTTTCCTTCCTTTCTCGACCTGTTTTGAAAGGGTCCTTTCATTGAGATAGACCAAGAGAATAAAAATGCATTTATTTTAACTGTACGATGAGTCAGATTTTTTCTCTCTCAAAAGGTTGCATCCTACATACTCCCTGCAAAACGCAAATAAGTAGTAGGAGTGTAAAATTTGAATGAATGAGGGAGGATATATGCATGAATGATTACAAGGGGTACACACCGGTCTCAAGAAAAATGTGACAGTATTGAAGTTCTGTCCTTTGAAATTCTTTTCTTGTACACACCGACAGCACAGACTATAAGCAGTGTAGTGTAGAGCATAGTAGTGCAAGTGTTTTTTCTTGTATGACATGTGAGAAAATTCTATTACATTGCATTCAACTGTAATCACAAGTCAAATAACTGTGTAAGTACGTTTTTTGTCTAAATACATTCTTAAAATGACCAGTTTATACTTTGTGCTTCATGGACTGACGAGTTTTTAATTTTACAGTAATTGCCTTACTTAACTTACATCAAAATTGCAACTGTCAATTTGCTTGCAAGTCGTATGGATGAAGATGACAAAGTATGTTACTTTAAGGAGAGGTGTTATGTTGATATAATAATTTCCCGTCTTGCAATGTAGCGACTAACGACCACCACAAACCAGAAAATTGACAAGATGATGATTACATACATTAAAAGTCCATGCAAAACTGGTCACATTTGAAAAATATTATGCACGCAAATAAACATGCAAAACGGGGACTACGCATAGATACGGGGATGCATTATTTGTGTGATCCATCAAAGCAGATACCTACCTGACATACCAGGCATCGTGTTAATATATTCTACGACCAATTTTTATTTACACGCATGACCTATCAATTCACACTTGACAAAAACCGTTAGTAGTACCAAGCTGATGGTGTGCAGGCTAATAGTTTATAAAAGGAAACAAAAATTTAGTATGAAGTGTCAAGTGTAGGCAGAAGCACAGGGGGTTGGTTTTGGGTTTCAATTTGGTTGGGCCTTTCTTTCTGCTCCAAAGCTGCTGCTTGTTATGCTACTCAATATTGTCACGCATTGAAATACTGTCCCATTATCATCGTAATACCTAAATGTTGGATTGGAGAAAGGAGACTACGCAACGCATACCACCACCTTACGACATCCAACTACTCCTTTACTTGAGAATGTATATATTTAGGTACAGCGTACGAAAGATAAACATAAAAGTTTATTCGATGTTACTATCAGGACAAGCTCTGTCTAATCTAGGACATGCTTTAATCTTACAGTCACTATGTCGTCGTCAGTAAGTCACTTATGATAACAATGACCTACTCCTGCTCCTATTACTCGCCACATCATGAATCAATCTTGACGCAAAGTCATTGTTATTTTAAGTCATCAGCAAAAGAGTTTATATTTAGACCTTCTGCTAACTTTAATGAACAGTGGAACACACACACACAACTAGTCATAGTACACAGCAGAAATCTGTTTTTGCCAAATGCGTGAAGCATAATTCATAGTAACGCGTGACGCTCAGGTTTGCAAGCTTCTTTGTGATAAGCATGCACGAATTGGTTTTATTTAATGCAAAATAGATAAAGAGACTTTGGTAGTAAACTGAGACGGTATATTAGTAATTTTTATGACAGGGAACAGTTACGCAAAATCCATTACTTTTCACAGACTGTGAATATTAATATAAAAGTAATTGGAAGGTAGCAAAGGTACTCTAGGGTAAATAAAATGGTGTCACAGGCATCTCTTTACACTCTTTCACGAATATTCAATATTGTCTCAAGCGTGTAGGTAATTTTATTGATAAATTATCAAGATAAAGGGATCAATTTTGGTTATGTTGTTATGATATGGTCATGCTTCACGCTTTTCGGGACGGTGAAGCGTCAAATGAGCCGAAAATCATTTTACTAGTAATGATGACTGTGTGTGCAGTGTGTAACAACCATACCACCAATTGTATACGTGTAAGCACATTAAAGCCAACACAATATACAGTTAGAAATATTTGGCTTTGTTTTCCCTCCTCTCGTCGTCGCTCCGTTTTTCTTTACGCAATTTTCTTTTCTCTTTAATTCATTAAAGTTAAAGAGAACTTGTCTTAAGGTACATTATGGAGTTTTGAAATGTAAGGACTGCGTGTGTCCTTATAAGTAAGTTTGCAAAATGTGCCAGTCTTACCAGTAATTTGTGACATTGGTACACATTTTATGATCGATGCGTTTGCGAAACCATATTTCCATGATAAGTTAATAGTAAGACAGTGCAACTTGCAATAAGTTGTAAGGACTATTGTTGGGACATTTCGGGAGAGTCATGCATGCAAGTCACACATAGATGGGAACATTCCTCATACCTTGAATCGTGTATTTGTTGTTGTGAATAGGCCAACCATAGATTGAAGAGTACCTACAATAATAAAATTTTGTTCGTTGTTCTGATTCCATTATTTGGTCTTGTGTCGTCGTGATTGAATTTAAATTAAGTTTTTGTACACCACCACCAGCTTGCTCACATTGTCCTGGTGCTCTTATTATTAAAATAATTGTATTTTCAACACAAGAAGAAATGTGTAACAATGTAAAAGTAGGGAGAGGAGTAAAGCAAAGTGATGATGATGGTAAAGATGTATTTTTATTTCTTAAATTTCCTTTTCCCCAACAAAATCGAGGACAATTGCCAATGGCCCGAATTCTAGTATCATTAATAATCATTATTATCATCATCACCACCAGCACTACCTTGCCTCGAAGCGACGATGACAGCAAACCCACCTTACCTTGCTAAACCAATACATACAAATCAAGTGAATTAATCCCAACATCCCAAGTGAATTGCCGCCTCATTCTTATCCATATCATCATCATCAGCATCATC
>JAHZNB010003441.1:0-14023 GCA_027744295.1 Callyntrura guangdongensis
TACAAATTTATAACACCACCACACCGAAGCAACCCCCTACCCCACGTTCCTGCGCCTCTCTGGACGCCGAAGGACTCCAGAAGGAAAAGCAAAAGCAGCAGCTGCAACAACAGCAGCACGTTGTTGGGAACAACGAGGTGAATGGTGTGAAAAGACAAGGCTCCTCAACAGATGGGGAAGCCATTAAAATCGTGATTGATGACGTGGACTCAACCGCAGCCAAAGCCAAACTAATAAGTGACAATAATCTTCATAAAGGACAATCACAGCCGGGCGGTACAGGAGGCGGAGATCACGCACAAGACTATAGACAACGGGTCATCAGACTTAGGAGGGATCCGCAGGATAGGGGATATCAAAGTAAGAAACAAAATAAAATAATAATAAAGTAGAATAAAAAGCAACTTCTAACTTTTTAATTAAAATGCCTTCAGGATTAGGACTGTACGTGTGTGTACTGTACACGTATATTTTTGCTTTCGTTGAAAACTTGACAATACGGTTAGGTAGATTCTACTTTTTACCACTTACTTAAGTTGATAGTTGATACTGTAAAAGTTAATATAAATTCCTTTTATCTCTCATGCGCTTTCACTTTCTCTCTCTCTCTTTAATTCGTTATGTATCTGTTTATCTTTTTCTTCCTGATGATTGTGCAACTGCTTGGATGACATAAAAGCCCTTTACCAATTTACCTTTGCATAATCATTTTGCCTTACGCCGTAACATTGAAAATAATGGCCCGTCTCATGTATAAACGTTGTATAGCCGTGTCCGAATTGAATTCACAAAATGAACATTTTCCAGTTAGACAAGCAGTGAAAGCATAACGTCGGCTACCCTACCTGAAGCAATTCACATTAATATCCTGTCACACGTAGCATTTTTTTCGGGATAACCACACATCTTTCCTACAGTCATTTCTAATCTTGACTACCAACTGTCAATGCTATCAGCAGCGAAATTGTGTTCTAGTACAGTGTAGGTACGTGGTATGAAACGGGAAAGAGCAAATTGTCAAGTGTTTTTATATTGCAAAACTAAACTTGACTTTGCAAATGTTTGCTCTTGCTGTCTTTCCCTTTTCTGTCGAGTCGTTCGTACGTAGCTGTAGCATCATTTTATCACTGTCTGTTACTTTATGTGTGTTTAAAGTAAAATTCAATGTAATGAAACTTTTGCTGTATACACAGTACACACAGTAGGTAATTCAAAAGTACACGAACGTCCATACAGTCCATTCTTTGCACACCTTTCTTTTTAGTGTACCTGTGTGACTCCAACTGACTTGAGGATGGATGGTAAACATGAAAGTTTCCAGTATGTACCACCGTCGTTCAATAATGGAGAGCAAAGCATAAAAGTAGAATATATTTTGGGTTGGCATTTTGGAGTGAGGGTCTTGGAACCACATACCCAGGCATTCAAAAAAGTTGTGGTAGCAGTGGTCCCGCTGCTGTTGCTGCTACGAAGCTCTACTGCTACTTTCTACTCTCGACGAAAACAGCACTTTTACGAGCTAAATTGACAAACTTGGAGTAATAGAAGGAACAAATGGAAGGGAAGGATACGACAATATTTTATGACTTTTCAACTTTTACGGATGAGCCTTTTCCTTCCCGATTCGAGTTTTCTCCACTTGGCTGTATTGTTGAAAAACGAAGAAAGTTTTTCACTTTGAGAAGGAGAAAAATGGTACTTTTTATGTTGATGATGATGCTAGACGAAAATAATATCTGCAATAATATATGTATGTGTTATTGGGTTAGTGTTGTGTGAAACTAGGGCTAGTGTGTAATAATGTGTAATGGTATTTTCAATTAGAATAATGGATCAATATTTTTAAAGAAATGCATTAAATGGAATCGCTTTTGCTGATTCTTCAAACTTGTCTAGTATTACGTCATGTTGGATCATTACTGTTTTTTTTCTCGTTGTTCATATAGCAAGAGGCTATGGACTTCGCATCGTGGGAGGTTGCAGCAGTCCTGGGACTCCAGGGAATTTACGAGCGCGGGTCGCTCGTGTCACACCAGGAAGTGGAGCTGACTTTGCGGGAATCCGAAGAGGGGATATCGTCCTCACGTGGAATGGAATGAAACTGAGCAATATGACCTTTGAGGAGGTGTGCAAAGTGCTGGATGCATCAGGAGATACTGTAGAACTGAACATTGCTTCTTTGGACAGGTATTTACTTTTTATGAAAAGGTTTTAAAACATCGAATGTTGTTCATGAATTTGCTACAACTTGGCATTAAAAATTCTGTAACATGGCCATAATTTTTGTTGAAAATAACTACAGCAAAAATATTTTCATGATAACGTCGCTAGTTCTGTTTTATCTTCTCAATGTGTAATTATCAATACTTTTTATTTCCTCTTCAGCGATGCAGTAAGCGTTCCAACTGTACCTGAAAATGAGCCAACCCAAGACTGGGAACAAGCTGATACAAATGTTCCACCCGAAGTGACAGATTCCTTGGCTGTTGGTCAAGGTAATGCTCAACTTTCCTCGCATATGCGTTTTAGTTTTCCAGTGATTTGACTTAACCTGTACTTGTTCCGCTACCCGGAATTTATTTTTCTCGCCTTCTTTCTCATCAGTCTGCCTTTAAAATTATTGTTGTAACTTCTATTATGCCAGGTGCAGACCAATTTAACGCGACTTCACCTACAGGTCGACGCCAGCTTCCCAGACTCCCGGTAAGATATCAGGAAAATCTGTTTAAAGTTGGTCTAGTCGTTTAATTACACTTAGAATACTTCATAATCGCTGACACAAAAGTTCTAGCTATGTAGTATTAAAAACAATTTTACCCCACCAATGGTGGACGACCACCATATTAACCATACATTAGTACTTGTTACACTGTTATTTACTTACATTCGATTTTGTGGCAATCCAATAAATAAACACAGACAACAATTTCAATCATTATAATATGTATCTAGCTGCTTTGAAGAGGTTGGTTGGAGGTATCCTATATATAGGAATCTATTCAGGATGTTCAACGATGTTCTATTTTACTAAAATGTCTAAATGAGTATAAAATGTCGTTGATCTGCTATGATGACGACGATGATGCGATATGAGCTCAAAAGAATTNAGGATGTTCAACGATGTTCTATTTTACTAAAATGTCTAAATGAGTATAAAATGTCGTTGATCTGCTATGATGACGACGATGATGCGATATGAGCTCAAAAGAATTATCCTGATTTCACCAATGTCTTCAAATTTGATGATATAAAATGACAATATCCCGTTCCGTCGGAAATATATTCAAAATCAGCCAGTCGTCGTGCACAAAAGGCTCATATCAGTCATATCTGATTCCCAAACAATAAGCGATAAAGCTCACTCTTGCGTTTAGCTATTATCTCTTCGTCAAACTATCGTTTTGAGGATAATTTTATCTACTCATACTCTACTCATACTGCTGTTCTTATAATCTTCAATACTCTCCGGCGTTTCATGCTTAATGTTCCAATTGTCATCACATGAAAGGAAAATTTAATCAAGAAAGCACCCCGCCGATCTGAAATCTCGTTTAACAGGCTATTTTCAGTCTTCTAAAAAACTTCTAAAAATGCTTTCATTAATGATCTATCCATCTACAAGAGTCAAGCCACCTATCTTTGTTCTAGAAATATCAACACAGAACATAAGCAACATCTCGTTCAATAGTTTCTATACTTCTATTTTTATTCGTCTCCGCAGCACTTTTACCCCTAATACCATATTTCCATCAACCAACTTGTTGAAGTTTCCCTTTAGTTATACAACCCCGAATTCTGAAATGCTGCTGTGCCATAATAAGTACAAATCCAACTCTCTGGTGCGTTTATTGAATTCACCTCTGCTGCTTTAATCAATACCTCTTGAAAAATACGTGTTTCCCCTTGTCCTTGCTCCGTTTACTCAAACTTATATATGTATTTATGTAATCATCGCCCGCCTACATGTTCGCCCACTCTGTAAAAAATACAAGCGTAATCTGATAAAACCCAAGCCGAATTCACACTCGTCAAGCACACAAGTTGAACCTGTCCACTTCACATTCACTATATCGAATCAAACTACACTACTTTTTTTTACAAGAGCCCTAGTTTTGCTCCATTTTTGGTTGCACAACGTCTGAAAATCAACGCTTTTGTCTAATAAAATAAGCATTTACCCCTGCTCTCTAAAGACGAACGGCAGAGAAAAGGGAAATGAAATTACAAAGTCTGATATTCGCCGTAAAAAATCCATTTGAAACTTTCTTCACCGCCAACGGTTTCACAATCGTTTCCTTTTAAGTGTATTACAACAAGCAGCAACAACAGTTTCTGGGGAAAATTTTGTCGCCCTACTTGGAAAAATGTTAGCAAACCTCTAGAGCATAGAGAAGCGTATAACTTCGTAGAGTAATAATAACAGCACCTGAAAAAATCGTTGATATCCTGTAGTAATGGTGCTGTTGATGATGCCGCCATAAATTGAGTTGGTCTTTTCCCTACTCGATGCTTTCCTAAATGTTGGGTCGATTTGCCCTCTTTATAAAAAGATAATTTAGCAGGTCCTTCGCTTTCTCGGAAAATGTATTGCGTAGCAAAAAAAGTTTTTCAGTTGGTTGACTAATTTTTAGCATGATCGTTATTACTATTACCAAATATTGCTACTATATACTGCTTCGTAATAATTACTGTCGTGTATGTTGGCAAGGAAGAAACAGTTTCGAGTTTTTCATCATCCAACAATTTTTGAGAGAAGAGAAAAAGTTTGAGGAAAGTTTACTAGATGGGTGGGTTGGAAAAGTTGTGGTAAAATCCATTATACAATTTTTGGTCATTAGCTGACTTGACGAACGTTAAATATGACCACAGTTGTAATATACATTTATGGGTCTACGGTCTCCCTATATTACAAAGTTGTGCAATCAACTGACAAAAAATGCATTTTAGCAAGTCTTGGCAAGGTTGGCATATAATATTGTTCAGGTAGAAATGTAGAGTCCTTGGAAAAATATTATTTACAGGAAGAAAAGTTTTAGAAGCTGTAAATAATGTTATACAAGTCACACACAAGGTACAGCACCATTCGGTGGTATTGCCGCAGCCGTACACTATGATGTTAACTTGTTCCTTGACGCAAGCAAAAAAACTTTCTTAATGTCTTCATGAGTTTTTTCATAATTTTGTACGGTATGGTAACTTTTGCCAGATATTTAGAATTCGGCGCCATTTTTGCGAGCACTTAGAAAACTTTATTTTACTATGCCAGTGCGCAGTGATTTGATTAGTGATGATGCGAGCTATAATAGTAACTATATATAATGCAAACAAGAAACTCACAGAAAACGAATCATTTCAACCCAAGTAAAATAGAAAAGCAAGTCATTTCTATGCAAAACCACCGTTTACCAAAACGTTATACGATTTTATGTCAAAAAAGAGTTGCAGGAGTGGGGTAATATTCAAGGTCAACAAATTGAATTGCTCCGATTAAATTTCAAATACAGGCTTTTATCTGTGCCGTACTTGGAAACACTCGCTTTTGAAATTTCTGGAATGAAAGAGAATGCGCGGGGAAACTGCAGGAAAAATGGTCAAATGAAAGACAAGAGTGACTTTCCATTTAGAGTATCCATTCCAGCCATTTTAAAAAGACTATCCACTTGTTGGTGTGTGAGTGTTTTTGTCTTTCCAAATAATTCACATAAAATACTATTTTGTTATCGGCGTATTCAATTTATTCTAGTCCTCCTAGTAGTTTTTCTGAGAATTTAGGGGGACAACGAACGACGACACATTTTGCAATTACTCGAAAAGCTCTCTCAAACTGCTCAAGCAACGATTGTTTGAGTAGATTTCTTTACCGTAGTCGCTGCTAACGCTGTCATTTCTCATTTTCTGTAAAAGACCATTTTCCAATGGAAACTCGAGAGTTGCGAGGGGGAGAGACGGAAAGAGCCAAACCATAAGAAAAGTAAACAAGAAAGAAAGAGCAAAAGAGAATGGGAGAGACACGTTTATAAACATTGACAAAACCACTTTTTCAATTTCAAGACGCAGGAAAAAAACGCCAAAATAACTGCAACTGTACCACAAACCTCTCAGTGGAATTACATTCCAAACAAACACAAAATGTTTCTTCTCTCTCAAAGACGAAAACCTTCCTTATTGCTCCATAAGACACCAGAGGGAGTAGAATCAAGTAAAAGAGAAAAATGGCATGTTACATATGTATATGTCGTTACTGAGGCTATTATAGGTATACCACTTGATGTTTTATTCTTTAAAAATACTAACATTAGTGCAGCAGCAGCAAATGACGGCCATTCTTTTCTATTGAAAATCACAGTAAAGCGCATATTATACAGACTTTTTGAGAATGCTTTGTGTGCATGATAGCGAATCAGACTGGCAGCTCACATTTCATTTTCCTTGTGGACGGCACTTTTTTAACGAAGCACGAAGCAGGACTATGAAACTGGCTCCATTTTTAAGTATTAAGCTCTTCTAAGCATTCCTGTTTTAGCCCTGATGCTGGGAAAAAACAGGCCTGTTTTGTTAAACCACCATACTTTTTTCTTAGAATAAGAATAAACGCACATTTTCACTTTCTTTTCTGACCGTGCGACACAGTTTTTGAAGTTGCTGACCGTGTGGCGTCTCTTCGAATTAGTTCTGTGGAACAAATGAGGGGGAAAGGGAGGGAGAAAATACACATGTAACAGGCATGCATGCCAGTTATGTATTTTATTTTTGTACGCCACATACTAATATATTATGACCCAACTCTAGTTGAAGGGGAACTAGAAAAAAGAAAGAAAACTGGGGAGAAAGCGGAAAGAAAATAGACTTTGATGGAGGAAGAAGAGCATGCACACGCCATCATATTCATTATAGTCGTGTTCCGCAACAACCTTCCGTTACTGTGTCGTCTTAACGTTTCAAGGAAACAGTTTACCCCGATTGTAACATATATCACTACAAAAAAGGTATATCTACACAGAAGAAAAAAGTCTAGAACGAAAGCACAGAAAATGGGAAAGCAACAGATGAGTCTTTTTTATACCCCCATTGTAACATATATCACTACAAAAAAGGTATATCTACACAGAAGAAAAAAGTCTAGAACGAAAGCACAGAAAATGGGAAAGCAACAGATGAGTCTTTTTTTATCTCCTTACTTTCCCTCCGAACAAGTTCTTTTTGACGTAAGTAAGAAACATTGTCAGCATTACAACCATCATCATCAGTGTAGAATGTAGAGAGTCAAGTTGAATGCTGATTTGGCAATAGATTCTAACGTGTTGCTATTCTGGCCAGAAAATTACCTACGAAAGGGTTAAGGGTTGTATTGGTGTATGAAAGTATGTGTGAAAATAATGTGTTCGTTGTAAAATGTGTCTGGGGTAATGGGCTATTTAGGGGGTACATTCCACCAGAATTATTACCATTTGTTGTTATTTTTATTACGCTGATATACAAACGCACGTTTTCTAGTACAAGGAGCAGAGGCTCATTGAATTCTGTAAAACAGCTTACGGGTATACGTAATGTACATACCTTTGTATAGACGATTTTCCATGCCTTTCCATTATTACGTCAAAGCTGCTGCATTGTGCGATATCAACGTTATTTCTTGGTGGGTAGAGGTATCCTCTGTGATCTCCCCCCCCCCCTCCTTTGCAAGCAAAACTTAATTTACTTTTCCATCAACAGCGTCTAGCACGCTGGTAAAAGTAATGATGATGATCAGCATCATTGCCATCTTGGTCGAATATGTAAGGACGATGTGGAAATAACTTTGTTGAAGGATGTCATTAATGTCATATTAAATTGAAAATTGGTATAAGGCAACTAATTTGACGTTTTTTTGTTGCTGACGTAAGGTGTATTCAGCATTTAGGGTAAACAAACATGGGTATTATAAAAAGTCATTTTCATTAATAACCGTTTTTAACGTCTTTTGTGTCAGCGTAAAATTGAAAAGGTACTTTCATTTTAATCACCATTATTCTTAATATTGAGCAGAAATAGTCTTTTAGCAAAAATGTTGCCAATTTCCCCGTCTATTTTACTGCTACAGCTTTTCAGTAGTATCCCCATGCCCAGGTATTATACTTGTGTGCCCAGAGACACAAGTTTTAAAGCAGAATGTCTGCTGCTGAAAAGGATATCAAAAGGATATTAGAATAGCGTTAATGATGATAAGGATGATACTGACAATTAGTAGTATTTTTTTTGTTATTGTGACATATTTGTTTTATTGTGTTCTCTAGCCGGAAGGACGAATCCAGCTACGGCTCTTTCACGATGAGGTACATAACACGCTGGAAATCTCTGTGGCAAATATTGCGTTTGGAAATGATGACTGTACCACCATTGACTTACAAGACATTATCATCACTCTGAGAATGTAAGTGAAAAGGATACGATATGAACTTCCACCTGATTTCTTTTTCAAGGTTTTAAGCATAAAAACATGCAATCATGGAAGCAGTAGCGAACAATACAAAAAACTTGCCCGTTTTTGAAGCGTAGTTGTTGTCCCAAATAAAAATGATAAATGATGACTAGACGTGTCTTGTGGAAAAACAGGAACTTTACAAAAAAAATGAAGCGTGTAGATGAAAGAATAAAAAATCGATAAGATGGATGAATATGAAGGATTCGTGAAAGCCTAAAGAGATGACGTTATAAACAAAGCATCATATATTTTCGGTTAGGGTAGCAGAACTACACACCAGTGATGTGTTGTCGACGGCGAGTCTTTTGTTACCATTTTTTCAACTCATCATCACCACATCTCAACAACAGATATATTATATTGAAAGAGTTTCATTTTCCGAGTTTCTCTTCACAAGAAAAACACAACTTGTGTGTGCATATATATACATTTCATTTCTCTTTATTTTCCCGTGTTATCAAAAAATAAGGTAGCGTCTCGCCATTCATATTTGGGCTCTACATTTTTGGTTCCCTTATGAAGCGTTACTAGAAATGATGACGACGATGATGATGTTGATGATGAAGCATGGAAAGAGTAGAACAAAGTACGCATGCAATCAGAAGGATCAACAGTGAACACACACACATGAACACTACCAAAAGGAAGGCAGGAAGGAAAGAAGAAGACTGGTGGAAAAAATAGTACAAAGCCAGTCCATGTAGTATTTTCTTTGCAAACAAAGCCCAGGGAATTACACAGGAATGCATCAGTAGTAGTCGACACGCTCGCTCGATATAAAATTTCACTCCTGCTATCTACCGCATCGTGCCATTTCGATAAAAATAACTTGAAAACTTTGGGGTTATTATGACTTTATTATGCAAAAGTAGAACAGCAGTAGTACGGGTGGTGGTGGTAGTCGTCGATCCAATCATACCAGCGACCAATATAAAAAAACGAAAAGCAGCAACACAAACAACCGCCTATCTTGTCGCCCACTCTTTCCCTGTGGTGTACTACCCTAAAAAGAGAAAGTTTTACTTTTGAGATTGGTATTTTCAGAATGTCGATGAAAATATTGCTTGGTGGCTTACAATATGTAACGTATATAATCTAGGTATTTTCGAAAGTCAAAGATTTTGATGCATTATCTTGTCTCTTGATCCATTTGTGCCATCGCACACCATAGTTAAACAGCGGAGGAGCGAAGATGTTCACAGGGAAAAAATATGCACCACAACATAGTCAATAGTTGCTAATTCTTTTGAAGATCACATATCACATCTCATCATGTATGACTATATATAGGGCTAAAGCATGCATTCTTTTGTTGTATGGCTGTTTTCTTTTTTCTAACATATTATATTCCCTGGTTGTTGAAAGTCCTTGATTTTTTGCTATCTCGCATATTTACCATAATCATCTATCTTTGTACAGTACAAAGTGAAAACTTTGTGGGAAGAAAGTGTATATCCGTTGTTGGTTTTTTTCGCAGTGTTGTTTTTTTCTGTAGTTTTTGGGGGTGTAATCATCACCATCAACTGTGCCCATCCATCCAGTCATCCATAATTCCTTCTTTATGCAAATGATCGGTACTATGCAGAAAAAAGAGTAATCGATTTTTTCTTTGGTTAAGGATCGTACCGTAAAGTAAAGTTGATGCAGCATCAGTTCTTTTGCTTTACTGGGTTCCAAGAATGTTCACGGAGGTTTAGCACGGTTACCCCCAACTTCTTCTCTTTTTCTCTATTTTCTGCTTTTGTTCACACTTCACTCAATTTCTCATTTTGTCACAATCGATAGGACGTTAGATTTGTCGTAGACGAAAAAAATGGAAGCAACTGCTGGAGGTGTAAAAAAGACGGAAAGAAATCGGATTATATCGATTTACTTCTTCTCTTCGCTTCACTGGACTGCCGTAGGGCTTATAGATTCATTCAACATCGTTTCCCCTTCAGAGTTAGTTATTGGTCGAAAGAAAAACAGTCAGAACAAGACATAATAATAATATTAATGTTTATCTGGAAAAATCGAGATGGTGGCTGCTGTTTGGTTTTCTTTACTAAAACAGCGAACAAAAGCAACGATGTTTCATTTAAAACGTCTTTGAACAAAACAGAACTCGTAAAAGCATGTGACAAGTTGAGAGACATTCGTGTCGATTAAATGACAAAAGTGACGCTATGCAAACAAGAGTGAACTATATTTTGAAAATGAATCCACCAAAACCAAGCCAAACTTTCATTTTGTTGTCGTTGTGTGTCCTTTTTTGATCATGTAGTGGCGAGAAACTGGCCAACACTCGGTGGAATCAATGTGTTCTTTTTACAAAAGTAAGCCCAGAAGATTTATTCGACTCTTGGCTAGTGGTAGAACTCGTGCGGGGACCAGACTTTCTTGGCGAGTGTCACGTAGACATGGGTCGTGTATCCCTAGATGACAGACCAGTTTGGTTCCCCTTCTCCGCCAAAGGAAGTTCTAGTCATAGAGGCTCAATCAGTCAAATCGTAAGTCCGGGTGGAAACACGCCACCCTCGGCGAGAGAGCTTGCTAGAAGATTAAGAATGCGAATGGCTGGCTCACAATCTCAGTCTGGTAAGTTGAGTTTTGGATAGAATGAATACATACATTTCTCCCGCATTCTTCTCCGTTCACCAAGACACATGTTTCAAGAGGGAAAAAGTAATAAAATTCAGGAACAGCGACATGAAGAACATGACAAAATGGGTTTCGAGTTGACGGTCTTACTTTTTAATGAGAAATTGTTTTTTATAACAAGTTAGTAAATTGGATAATAGAAATGAATGCTACCTTAACAGCAACTTATTGAGTGAAACGTAATAACGCCGTAAAATGGTATAAAGTTAATTACTCGTAAGTAAGTTAACGTCTGCGGTTTGGGAGAATGCAAAACCCATTTTTGTGTCTTGGTGGACGGCCATCCTGATTGTGAAATTGCTACGGTCGCATTTGATTATAGAAGAACAAGACGACAGCAGTGGCCAGAGCAGTCCTTGCGCGACCTCCTTATTACGTCCAGAAGTGGCATGGGAAATGCTGGGAACGTTAGGTCCACCCAGCACCAATCTTACCTCAAGATCTGCGCCAACATCCCGTCGAGGCAGTGCCCAGTCGGATAGGGGTGCCATTGGAATGGACGGGATGGAAGTAGAAGGGCGAGGGAGTGCTCCCAGTACTCCGGCACTGCCGAGGTCGCTTCCACCATCCAGGCGAGGTTCCTTTGCTGTTGCAGTGGAACAGATTATTAGCCAGGGTCGGAGGGGTAAGCTTTCCGGATGATTCGCCAAAATAAATGCCTTCAATAGTTCTTAAAACAGCGTCCAGACTAAGCGTTATTTTAATGATTCCACATTCAGGTTCTTCAGCAGTCCAACATAGAGTGCCTGACATGTTCATGCGACAACTGCCTGATATCCCCGACGGTGGTGGGATGGATCCAGCCATGCTTAGAAATAGACGAAACTCGGCTTGGAATCCCAGAGAAATTGCTGGATTCGATCGGAGGGGTCAGTTTGAAAGGACTGACTCACTCAGAGCGATGACCAATCAGCCAAGAAGTAAGTAACGATCTCTGTAAATTTAAAACCCTACAAAAATCCAATTAATTAGCACATTTACACATTATTTTACACGCATAAACCACTTGTATCCCCCTCCAACCCTTAGGAACTTCTGAAGCTGCCCAGTCCTTCCGTGATGTTGTGTTCGAAGCAAGAACAAGGCTGCAAATGCAACAAAAACGGTAATGTGTTACTTTACTCCGGATCCTGCCGGATAAATTTTGCATTTTTTATATGTCACCTTAATGAATTAAATTATCATCTACCTCTTACCCCAAGAGACTGCATATACCACAACGAAACAAGTAAAAGAGGCATACAAAACAAGAACTTCATATTACACATTTTTTATCTCCTCGTCATCGTCAGCATTATTACTTTAATGTCACCAACATTTTACATCCCTTCTTCCTTGAAAATGTTTGGAAGAGCGAGTGGTTCCCGGTGGTGCTCACAGCCAGTAGTAGACTTACCTACCGAGTATGAATTATTTAAGTGAAAACATCAGACGTCCATCTCACTTAAAATGTTTATGTACCATCACATAAAACACTACACCACTACCACAAGGCTTTCAAAGGCTGCAAATAACTTTCTCGGCATGATGATGCAGAATGCTACCGTTATTTTTCCGTCTCCAAACACGCTTTGGTACGTAAACTGGATAATCAACGGAATATTTTTTGAACATTAATGCAAATCCGTATAGAACAACAAGGGAGACTCCTTTTTATTTACCTTCATTTTTAACAAAACACTTTACTACTACAACATCATGATAGGTTGGCTCGCTTGCATAATCATAAAGTTTCTGGCATGTACATATTTTTGGACACATTTGTTTGTTTTGAAAAATCCGCGAAAATAAGCTGTACTTCTCGGAGTGTCAGAACAGAACGACATTTTTTTACCGTCACGGTTGGTATTGTTGGCATACATAGTACAGTATCATCATGGCTGTCTGAATTAATTTGAGAAAGGACGAAAGAGGCTATAAAAGGGAAAGTAGTTTGTTGAAGTATTTCATACACAGGAGCTGTGAGAAAAATGTTTTGCTTATGTAACTCAATTTTTCCACGTCCAACGTCAAGCATCAGTTACACATAACGAAATAAAATAAATTAACGAAATCAAGTTTACCTAACATTCTACGCAGTATCTTTTCAAGTTTTCTAACCAAAATAAAATTACGTGAGCATGAACAACAACATAAGAAATGGTTTTAGCTTTTTCATGAGAATACTACAACTACAGACAGAGATGAAAAACAAGACAGGCAGACAGCAAGAAAACAGGTTGAGTCATAAGCACGCAAAATTAAATGATTTTTTCACAAGATTATGTAGTACACTACTGGCTCTACCAAACTTATGTGATGAGGAGGTATGGTAAACAACTAGTAGATCGAGTCGAGGGAACTATAAATACAAATGGAACTAGCGTTTTAAAACATTAATAAAAGACAATTAGGGTTCGCTTACATGTATGCCTTATTCGAAATTATCAAGAGAATCATTTTGTCAGGAAAAATGAATCAACAAAAAAGTTATTTAAAGATTAAAGATAAAGAAAATATTTTTTTGTCTCAAAGTGTGATAGTTCCAGTAACTCACTGCCAACTGCTCACAAGTAATTTTTCTATGTGAATTAAAAGCTCAGAGTGGCACTCTTTTACCCTACGATTATTGATACTCACTCATTAGTCGTGTAGCTTTTACCACACTGGAATTGGTTTACTACAAAAAACTCAACACGGGAAAAGCAGATGAACTATATCCCATCCCAGGTTTCATTATGTGTAGCGAATTTCAGATTTTCTGGACTGTGACTGTTTATTTGTGACTACTTTGAACGTCAGAAGGCTGGAAGACAAGTTTTTTTAGTCTGCGGCTTTTGGAATTCTAAAAATACTCTTTTCGCACAAGGCTTGTTCTTCACCGAACACACAGTTTTAGACATTTTTTCCTGCACACCTGGTCGGTGCCCACCGGTGCACACT
>JAHZNB010003442.1:0-17607 GCA_027744295.1 Callyntrura guangdongensis
TAAGAAAAAACTATCGGAGGATTTGGTTATTCCTCATAAGTTAACATTAGGAGGCAAATGCTTGGATTCCATAAGGTCCCTTGTCTTGTGATAAAGCATGGATATCTTCATAAGAAAAAATTATCGGAGGATTTTGTAATTCTTCATAAGTTACCATAAAAAAGCAAAATGCTTGGATTCCATATGGTCCCTTGTAATGTGATAAAGCATTTAAACCGTCATAAGAAAAAACTATCGGAGGATTTGGTTATTCCTCATAAGTTAACATTAGGAGGCAAATGCTTGGATTCCATATGGTCCCTTGTAATGTTGTAAAGCATGTAAAACTTCATAAGAAAAAATTATCGGAGGGTTTGCTTCTTCATTGGTAAACTTTATAAGGCAAAATGCTTGGGTCATATCAGATTCTGTGGAATGGCATAAAGAAGGTAAAACCTAGTACGAAAAAATATCGAAGTTTACACTTAAGTAAACAGTAGGAGACAAAATGCTTAGGTTCCATAATGTCCTGTGGCCTGTCTTAAAAACGTCAAAACTCAATAACATAAAACATCGGAGGGTTTGCTTAGCCTTCATTCCTAGATTGATAACTTAGAATGCTTGCGTTGTCTAAGGTCTTTAGAGTTGTAATAAAAAAGCTAAAACTAAATGAGAAAATACTTTTGGAGGATTTTCATGGCGTTCGTGAGTGAACATTAGGAGGCAAAATTGTTAGGTTGCATAAGGGTAAGGCGTTAAGCAAGGGAATATTCATGCTCCTTCGTTATGTGATCTGAAAAATTTTTTTATGCAAGGGTACAAATAGGAGTAAGAAAATTATCCAACCCTAGGGTTGTGTAGTTGGATCAAGAAGGTGGCGCTACTTGCGTAAATTGCAAAATTTGATGCCTGGGTGTTTAGTTTAACTCTAGTTTTGATTAAATTCTATTTTATTACTTGAATTTTTTTTTATATATATTTTGAACAAAAATGAGTGCATCATGTCTTTAGAGGCTATTGTTTGCTTGATCCCGTCCGTTGTTGCAGTTATATTATGCTGTAACTACAACCATTTTATTAAAATTTGTAAGGTAAAGTAGATTATCTAATGTGTACATTTTAATTCCAGGTTTTGGCTTGTTCCTCTTATGCCTGTCGTGTTTAATATATTCCAAACAAAAAATATTTAAACTGAGAAAAAAGAAAGTTAGCCAATCCAAGTTATCACTGCATCAACTCTTTTTGACCAAGGAGGAGGTAGATTTTAATGAGAAGTTGGATCCTAATTTGGATCCTGAAATCGTGAAAATTTTGAAGGAAGATTGCAAGGATTTCTTTGAAGTCACACGAGATTGCGCTCTTAGAAGGCGTCAACGACCACGAACTTAGAAAGGTAAAGAATAATTTTGGAATAATAAGATTATATAGCAATTTTTGGTACACTTTATGATTTAAATATGTCAAAGTATTACTAACATTAAAGACACCAAACGAAAAAAGGAATGACACTAGCTTTAGTCTGTCCTAAGTTCTCTTTCAAATTACCCCATAAAAATTGGTGTTTTTTCTTGAAGATATCGGAGTGAAGTCCATGGCAATGTCGGAGGATTTCAGTAACAAGATGAAAGACCTTGAAAACAGAATAAGTGCATTACGGAAGGTTGGTCGTTATCAGGGCAAGATAAAATTGGAATATGTAAGAAGCCAAATTCAAAAATATTTGCATGCACAAATTACATAGAATATATACGAGGTCAATATCTCAGAATACTAAGTATCGGAGGAAAAGTAAATTCTGCTTGCATTATATTTGAAATAATAGGACGGAGATAATAATCATGCGGCTATTTTTACCCTTGGAGATTACTTGAGTTCGCGACCTACAAATACGCCAAGTAGTGTAGTGACTTTATGTTCAGATATAATGCATAAAAAGTGGTTGCAGGACCCTCCGGTACTTTCAATGAGATTGAACAACTTTAGCATACAAGGTTTACTGGGAGCATGCTCTTATGGGAACGTATATCAAAGATGGTAAACGAAACTATGGATGTTGCCTTAAAAATTGCTGACACTATGAAAAGCGACCATACAATGGTGTACAAGGAGAGGGATATGCTGGTGTTTTTAAAGCGTATACGAATAATTATAAGTTAACTCATTTCGACTAGTTAGTCACTCACTCCGGCACGTAAGTATCTCACTCCGACAAGTTAGTCACTCACTCCGACACGGTAGTCACTCACACCTACAAGTTAGTCACCCACTCCGGCACGTAAGTAACTCACTCCGACAAGTAAGTCACTCACTCCGGCACGTTAATCACTCACTTCGACAATATAGTCACTCATTTTGACCAGTTAGTTACTCACTTTGGCACAAAAGTATCTCACTCCGACAAGTTAATCACTTATTTCGACCAGTACGTCACTAACTCCGGCACGTAAGTATCTCACTCTGACAATATAATCACGAGCTAATCATGTAGTTAATCTTTAGCACGGCATGTAAATAAAAATGCACTGTCATGAAATTTTGTACTGAACTTTTATGAGTGCTTTCAACACTTTTATAGTTTAATACATAGTACTGAATGTACATGCATTTCTCCATTAGCATATAAACAAGGGGGGACAAGGGGAATTATCCCGCATCTACACAAATATATTATTATGAAGTACATTTTTTTCTTAAAACAACACCTAGTGAAAACCAGACACTAATTGGATTCAAAGGTAAATTCGTTTTTTTAAATGTCATTTGGGACTGTAGTATCAATATCGTTAATAGCATTTTTTAGGTGTTTAAAACTGGAAATAGGAATACTTGCTCCAGTACCCTCTTTCGAATTTGTATATATTTTTGATTATTCCCCAACCACTTTGCAACAAACACATGATATCCATTTCCAATATGAGCTCTAAAATAGTATTTATGGTTCTTATCTGGTGTTTCATTAGGTGCATAGTTTTTTCAATGGTTTTGAATATATTTTTGCCTTTCTTACCAGAGACTTTACTCTCTTTGTTCTTTTTTACTTGAAGCGACTTCTTTTGAGACCATACACATACAACCATATACGAACTATGCAAAAACAGTCAACACGCCTTTCGTATCTGTAAACGGTTTCACATATTACAACTAACAGATATTTATTGTAATTATTTATTTCGCAACCTACCGGTTATCAGGATTTTGGCATTAAACCGGCGATGGATTCACTGCATGCATTCAGATGGACTTGGGTCGACATGACATCTGTTCCAATCAGAAAAACGAATTTTTGACATACACTTCCAGGCCATCATAAGAAATACATATTGCTGAAGGATTTTCACGTTTTCATTTCATTTTTATTCAAAAATAATGTCAAACTATCCTCCGTGGTGAATAATGCAAAGAAGCTAAAGTAGTAAAAGAAAGCTAGAAAGTAAACGGTGCACCACTTTTATCATATTACACGAAGCAATTTTTATTTATTTTTTCCAATCAAGCTATGTGGAAAACTGTTAAAACACTATATCGTGGTTGTATGTTGTTTCCCATCTCTAACAAATATTTACCGAAAATATTTAATCCATGACAAGGAAAATATTCATATCCCCACCTATCGATGAGTGGGATGGAATAAAATGTTCCACTTTTCATAACTTACCCCAAACATTTTCAATGTATATTACATACTTATACCTTTTATAGTATTATGATTTTAAATTACACATAAGCATTTCGTACGTGTTTATATATTTAAAGATTACAGCTATTAAATCAAAAAAATTTGAACATTGTTACAATTTCTTGGCTTTGTTAAACAAATAAATGATCCTACGAAATTTCTCAAACTTAACGGTAACTATCGGTACGGTAATAATCATAACGTACGGTTGGTTTTACTTATTTGAACATTAGTTAAAGTTGTAATAACATTATGCTTGTGGATAGATGTATAAATTTTAGTTATCACTCGTAGATAGTAAAGCTTTTGGTATTTAACTTGCAATAGGCAAACACTCAAACCCGACACTCGTAATCCCGGCAGATGTAGCTACTACGAGCCGGAAGACTGCATGCCGGTTTGACAGCTATTGTAAGCCTAAAAGATCTGATGATGGATTTACCATTCAACAGCTAACCTGCATCCAGCATCCAAGCTGGCAACTGTAGCAACCCGAAAAACGCAATTTTTGAGTGTTATTTTCTCACGTGTTATTGTTTACTGTTACTACTAAAAATATCTGCGGAGCTGAAAGTTATTTTGAAATTCCTTTGACAAGCAGTATTAAAACTTGGCTGGCAAGCTATTCCGGTTTTCAACTTCAGAGACATACTGAGAGAAAAATTAGATATGTTGCATCGTGTAAAAATTGACACGTCCACACATTTGTTACTACTAAAATAGTTTACTTGCAGCCTTAAATCCAGAATCAGAAAAATTTAATCATCCCCGTCAATCACTGATTTACACAATGTTACACAGTGTACAATTTTCTCACATTACCCCAAATAATTTCTTTGAACTTATATATTCATACTATGTTAAGTTTTATTTATATATCCCTAAAATTTTGTAATGTTTTGTAAATACACATAAAGGGAACTATACTATATATCCTAGTATTCTAAATTAAATTTAAAAGTGTTCGTACTGGCTTGAAGATTCACGAAACTTTTATGAAACTGTTGTTTGTTCTTTAAATATCTATCGGTTGAAAAGAATTTGGCATTAAACCAGAAATAGATTCACGGAATTGCTAATGGTTAGGTTAGGTTCAATACTTCCCCTTCAAACCTTTGCACGCACAGCGTTTGACTTGGCTATACCTAGCATTTACGGAAAGCCGGGAAACATGATTTTGAAATATGCTTCTAGGCCATAAGAATAATGTGATAACAACAAATGATTTTTACTTTTGCATTTTTTATATGAAGAATAGTGTTGTTATAGCACGGGCAGGAGTGTACGTTTAAGTCTGGAGAAGGTAAAATGGATGAGACCGGATGGAAAGAAGGTCGCATTATTATAGTTGTCTGAATTCTCTTTTTTTTGGTAGCAGCCTCCTTTCCTTCCACTTTCTCAGCCTAGTTTGGTTTCTATTCAACGGAAAAATGGAATCGTTCCCACTTTTTCTGGGCAACAGCAGCAGTAGCAGCAGTGAGCTTGTATACTTCTGTCTTTCCTGCTGCAGATCGGTTTTTCCTGCATGTGTGTCTCTCCTACTTAAACTTCTCTCCATCGCCGTGCGTTGCCTTCCCGTATAATATGTATTCATTTCAGGTTCGGTTTTTAAGGTTGACTGAAGTGTGTGTCAGATGCTGTTGACAGATATTGATGATGTTTTTCAGTCTGTTTTGTATAAGTCTGATGAGAGAGAGAGGGAAGAGGAACAAGAAGCGTCCTCTTTTCTTTTTTTATATTCCTATATAGAACAGAGTAACTGTGCTCCTCTTTTCCGGAATCTCACTATGCATTGCTACAAATGTATTTTTTGGAAGAGGTTATATGAAAAGAGAAAATGCTTTAAAAAATTGAGAAGGAATACGTAATATTCTGTAAGGTTTTTAAAGGGAAGTGGAAGCTCAAGTAGCGCTGGAGGAGTAGAGCCTGAATTTTGTGTAGTCCTCGTTGTCGTCATCCTTCTCTTCAACCCATCCTTGTCTGCTTGAAATAATATTATTTGTGAACAAATAGGAGGCTCAGTAGTCACAATTTTATTTGACGAGTAGCCAAATTTTTTCTGTGTATCATTTTTTCGTTTTTTATACATCTCTACTGGATCTCTCTGGATGTTCCCTTGCTTTGGATTCTATTAGATATTTTGCCCTGCTTTTGTACAGAGTAATCAAAGGAGTTAGGATGGCTCTCAAAGATCGTCCTCCATCATTATTATAGATTTGACCTTATTTATTTTCATCAGTGTTCCTCCTGCTGCGTAGTTCTGGGCTAAGAGGCTTTTATCGATCCGAAAAACGTCTCCTATACATATAACCCAGTCAGTTGATTAAATCGCTAGTTTCCGCAGTTAATCCTGAATATACTCAAAAGGAAACCATTGTTTTACGGGAACGGAAATGGAAAGAGAGCTAATTTCGAGTCACCACCGCTTCTACTATCAATAATAGTTACATAAATATTCATCAATAACAGTATTGAACATGTATATTGTTTCTATTGCAGATAATTGTGTCCTCCCTGAAAGTTGGAAAGGTCGCTGGTTCCAGTCTGGAGTCTCATCCTCAATTGTAATTGACAACAAGTCAATTGCTGAGAAAGGAACGTGCTATGAACGCTCTGGAGACAAGTTCCTGTTTGTTGCATCAGAAAAGTAAGTAACGTGACGCCTTTTTCTTGCGTATTAATTTACATAACAAAACGCTGTAAACTTTCAAACACTGACAATTGTATACTATGTTATACGATAATATGTGGCATGTATAACGCTTTCAAAATGAAACTAAAATAGCGTACACACGCAAAACATCGTTAATAACTTTTTCAGCCCATTTTCTCTTGAGAATGAGTTTCAGTTCACAATGATCTCTGTCAAGA
The DNA here is from genome assembly GCA_027744295.1 of Callyntrura guangdongensis. NCBI lineage: Eukaryota > Metazoa > Arthropoda > Collembola > Entomobryomorpha > Paronellidae > Callyntrura > Callyntrura guangdongensis. The sequence continues at coordinate 6,527 of JAHZNB010003442.1, forward strand.
AAACATGCATCAGTTATCATTATCTCTAGTTGGAAAAGTAAAATGAAAACATATCATTACGTATTCATACAAAGTGTAGACATATGTGTGGAGGTATATCTACCTCCTTCTCTCTGATTCCCCTTTCAAACTGTCTGAGAGATTGCTGAGAAAGAAAAACTTTGTTTTTGTGGTACTATCACCATCCAAGCAGAAAAGACAAAAGGGACTTGCTTAAAGTTGGTACATTTACCGACCAACGGGGTAAACATCCCACTCCAGAACAATCATCATACATTATTTTTTCTCATTGAGACTGTCGGCACACTACTTGTAAATAACTGCTTTCAAAATGAGTATATAAAAATGTTGTACTCTCTTCGAGTGTACATGGTGTACACTCTTATTCCAACTCTCCATGATTTGAGATGCACAAGAATGTTTTATCTCCTTCGGAAAACATTCTTTGTACTTTACTTTTAAAAGTCATCCCAGATTGTGTAGATTTAGAGGAATGTGTCCGCCTCCCAATCTTTTTTATTCTTTGGGAAAAAATAGTCTTCCTGCTGTGTATCCTGTCCAACGAATGTCAGTCAAGTGAACCGAGTCATTTGGCGGCGGAGTTGAAGTTATCTTTTTTAAATGCTGCTGCTCTGTTGAAATACGGTTGTTTCGTTTATCGGGAGATAAATATGTCGGTATATATGTATATATGCGTATTGCTTTCAGTTGCATTAAACCACAAAAGAGTTCAACATATTTTTGTGCGTGAAATCCTTCTATTTTGCACACAACTCCCACTACCAGTCACCACTTTTATACACAATGCGTGTTTTTTTTGTTTTCAAAGTCCATCAAACTTCAACTCCCTTTTCACTCGAAACAGAATCACAAAGAAATTTCCACACATCAAAAGATTTGTTTATTTTTCATTCAAAAGCTCTCTTATTTTCCTGTGAAAAAGTTTGAATTAATAGGAAACGGTATGGCAGAAAAGTAACTACTACTCTCGTCGTCATCCTAAGCCATTTCTCCCTGCAGACAGAACTGAGATAGTATTTGTGTGTAAGTATTTTACGTTTTCTCGTTTTTCTAGTACTCTTACTTCATCATATATCATGACATCATCAAATAGCATGTCGGGGTAATGTCTTTGTGTGAAAGTGTGTTGTGTGGTGACATGAAGGATGTACGACGGAAGGAAATGAATAAAGCATAGGAGTACGTATAAACGTAAAGCACATATTTTTAAAATGCACCATAAAGAGAACTTTCTTTCTTCATATCTCATTGTTTCTTTTGTTTTTTTCTCCTTAAAACTAAAATAATTTGTGGTTTACATGCATAGCGGAAAAAATATTTAACTCAAGCATATGTATTTTAAAGGGGCTGGAAAGTTTCTTTTGTAAAGAAATGCATTATAAAAGTTTTTGTCTTAGAAATACGAAGATCACAAGATGATGCTGATAATAACATAATAACTGTTTTATTTTGGGTTTACCCGCCACACAACAACCAACACAGACTGGCAGTCTCTCTGTATGCATGTGTGTGTGTGTGTGTGGGTGAAACTTGACGACAGCGGCAGGACACTTTATAACGTACAAAATGAGAAGTACGTGTGTGTCTGTGCAATAGTAATGTGCATGTAGAGCTGCATGATGGAGAATGAGAAAAACTGTTATTTTGTAATTGTAACTCATGGAGAGAGATGTATGTTGAAAGCTGGAAAAGTGACTTTGATAAAATGAGAGAAGCGTAGTGTGAGAACAGTCTATATTATGAAGACGATACGTTGAAGGACGAGAGAGAGAGAGAGAGAGAGATGGGGAGGAAGCAAATGAAACTCAAGGAAAAAGAAAGGATCTCTTTTAATTTGAGGCGTTTCTCTCCACTTTGTTTCATTTTCTTCGTGAATGAAGGAAAGAGAGAAGGACGGCCTTTAAAAATGTAGACTTATACGGAAAATAAAAGAAAGAGATGCATTAGATATGTACCCGTTGTAGGTTTTTTACTATCCCACACACACGTTCACGAGACAATGGTAATAATGAGGGTTTTGTTTTTATGGCTTCATTTGTCTACTTGGCAGGAGTAGTAAGGGAGAAAAAGAGAGGAAAAATAAGTCTGGTTTTTTTTTCTCGCTTTGTGGTGTAAGAATTCCAGGGCTGGTTAAAACGAGAAGGAAGAGAAAGAAATGGTAAAGAATATGAAGGATTTAATGATTCCCTCGGCTGAATGTACCATTTAAGCTACAACATCATGGCGTACTATATTACCACATTACTTGTGGGTATCCCCTTAAAATCTCAAGTGTCCTTTTTTTGTGGGCTGCAGAAATAAAGTAGAGACAAATCAAGGTCTGTGAGTAAGTATTGTTTAATGAGAGTCCTTGAAAGCACTTTGGGCCCATGTGCCGTGCACACACTTATACACATGCGCAGCAGCTACGAAACTGCTGTAAATTCATTGAATTTTGGGGAGTTGATGGTAATGATGAGGTGTTGAATGGAAATGAGACAAAAATTTTAACTATGTGGGATACATTAACGTTGTAATGTGCGGGTAGGTATGTTGAAAAAAAATAATTGTAGCGCTTGGACCGGAGCCATTTTTATGTTTCAAACTGCACCAAAATGCACACTGCATTTGAAACTTGTTCTAACTCAAAGCTCATTTTCTCGGCGGAGCATTTTACATTTTGAAACCCATTCTTTTCCTCTTGCATTCTTTTCCAGGCAATAAAATTTTTGATAATTATGATTTTTATGTGTGTAAACTGACAAGGATGGCAAGCGTTGATAGCACGAACGCGACTAAAGAATATCTTTGGCTGCTTTTTCGACTTAAAAAATCTGTAAAAAATGAATGGATTGTTGGCTCTGCGCTATCACAAGTAGTTCATTTCTTCTTCCTTATGTTGGGAGATTTCTTTCTCTACTTGTAATCTTTACTACAGCTAGGTATATCTTGTAATCTTGACTAAGAATTCCACTCATTGAACGTTAGTGCCAACTTCAGTTACCACATCATCTCGTGAAGTAGCATGTAAGTGTAAAGTAAAGGAGTCTCGTATCCACAAATAGCACTTCTTTGTAAGAATTTTGGTGTTTTTACGTAGCCAAATAGACGAGAATAGAGTAAAAGACGATTAGGGCGATGTATGATTCGTCATCATGTTCATTAATTAAGCAAGAGTGGAGTTTAGTCGTTCGACTGGCCTGTTATGCGTTTTCGTGCTTCTTTGCGTGTCAGGGAAATGAAGGGAAAAATATACTTTGGGTTAACTTTTTCAACGTAGTGTTCTTACATACTTCAAGACCAAACCAAAGGAACCGATTGAAGAAAAGCTTGTGGTTTTTGCAAAGCAAAAGCAACTTCTGTCTCGTTTCTCTCATTTTCTCCATGTTTTTTACTCCTTTTACGACATCGGTAAAAAAGTACGCATTTTATTAATGCGAATAGTAATTATATTCCGTCATCTCATCTCTCGCTCCTCCACTTCTTGGTTTCTGTGGGTTTTACAACTGTTTCCTACTGAAAACACGAAGCCATTCTTTCATTTTTGGTACTTTTCTTCGTCGCACACGCTAAACCAAAAGGACATATATACTCTTTCCCTTGTGTACTGACTGTTTAAGCTTTTACTCTTTTTAACATCCAACACCAATTCTGACCAAAAAAAACTACGACTGCCACAGCTTTTTCCGTCATCGTCATTTTTGTCCCAAACGTATTAGCACAGAGTCATTAATTACTGGACCCCATTTTCTTCCATTTGCCAAAGTCATGTGGCAGTGGTGATGAAAAGTATACATATCATGTACGGGGAAAAATAAATAAAAAACTTCCAAGCTTGTCGTCGCTGTGGAATGCCACGCTAGCAGTACTACCAACTATCATTAACATCAAAGAAACAAAAAAGTTACATTTGCATCATCATCACTACCACACGGCCACTCTCTGCTGCGATGAACGACAGACAAAATAGACGAATGCATTCAGATACATGCATACGAGAGACAAAGTATAAAGTAAAGTGGTGGGGAGGCCAGGCTAAGAAGGATTTTTTGCCGGCTGGGGAGTTGGAAAAACAGCAAAAAAAAAGTTGGGTGACGACGACGAAGGAACGCGCGCTGGATGGGGGGAAAAGAATTCTTCTTGAGAAAATAAAACCGTACGTATTAGTCTGTTTGGTTTGTTTATCGTAACACGCCATGTCGGCAAACCATCTTCTCTCTACGTCTAACACGTCTTCATGTCCTCCTCTTCGTCTTGTGTTTCTTCAGTTTTAATACATTTTACTAAAAGTTTTTTTTTTCCAGGGTAGCTTTTTCTCCCTTGCTTACTACTTGCAAGTCCCGACTCGTCGTCTCATCGTCGGGAGTTTTCACCATAAAAACCACAAGCTTGCGGTGGTGACTAATGTTTCGGCGGTTATTCATAGTGCAAGTTTTTCTTCACGCAGCAATCATCGTCAACACACGAGCCCTATGTAGCAGCAGCAGACTGCTAGTCCGGTTGGTCTATATAGATTATAGATGGGGCAGACGTGAAGGTGGAAAACAAAAGCAGAAAGAGAAAATGGTACTTGTTCTCTTGGAAAGTAATGTTGACAGGGCATTAACAACTTTTCAGCATGATGTGCAGTTCAATGTAGTATGTAGGTATATCAAACAGGATATCTCGGTGTACGGTTTGTTTTCTCTCGTCAACAACCTCCCCTCTTCCTGTCCAATGTTCTGCTCCATGTTGTATTTTTCCTAAGTAGCAAAGAGTTTTTCAAAGGATAACAAACAGTATTAAGAAGGGCGAGTAGAGTTGCAGAAGATTGCATGCCATGCCGTCATGTAACTGTGCAAAATATATTACTTTTCCTTTCGATGGTTTTTGAATAGCAAAAGATAACAATTATAGTTGGATAAACAAAATGAATAGATTCATCGAGAACGTGGGCTTCATCAACATCCCAGTACTATTTACTAGAACAGGAAAACTAATTGCTTGTTTACCCTTAGGAAAATAATTTGAACTTCGTCATGAAAAATCGATGAAAATGGCATTTAATTAAAACCCTATTCTCAAACTTGATGAAAAACTAACAAAAAATTACACGTTTACTTCCACCTACTTGTAGTCCATGTTTGTACGTATCTGATTACAATGTGATGTAACGGTTCGATTATTTGTAGCAAATTACAATTAAGAACACTGGGCCTATTTTAAGCCTACGTTGCCGCAATTTATTTCAACGCTTTCACTGTAGCTTCTCTGCTAAAAGGATAAGATGAACTAATTTCAGGGGAATTGTCATAGTTCACGTACTGCATGGTTGAAACAAACTGAAAATCTTCTTTTGTGTTCGTTTGGGGTCCAAGTTAATCTTGTTTTTCAAGAAGTGCAGCTATGTATATAATAATCAAAGCTACATGATACAAAATGTTGTTTCCACTTGCTAGCAAAGAAATCCGCTCGTGTGTTGGTAGGTTTTCATCAGCACCAGCAGCATCCAAGAATGAAGGCAAGTGCACACGGCACACAACACACCCTATTTCTTTCCTCTGTCATGCCTCTTATTATGTTTCTTGTCTCTCGTTGTTCTTTTTTTTCCTTCGAGCGCTTTGAACATTGAGAAAGATTTGAACAGCTGGTCACGTTTTATGACAGTGTATCAGATCCACTTCTTGCAATTTGTAATGTAATTTTCTCGCTGGAAAAGTTGCACTGAAAACGTGGTATGTGACGACGACCATCGTCTAACAGCACCATCTCCCTATACACGCTCCAACGTTGTACAATTTATATATAAACTGATCACACCAAAGATGATTATGTTTGCTACAAAGCTATAACTTATCTCTTGATATCTCTAGGTATGTCTAACTCATTTCATCATTCCAGGAAGTGTTACAGAAACAGCACACTTTTTTGTACACATGTACGAAAGAGAATCGATGTCAAATTATATGGAGATTAATTGTGCCCTCTCCCTTCACCCTTTTCGTTTCAAATTCTCATCTTGTAAGGCAGATGACATATTATGTTGTAAAATACATATTATAACGTCGTGGGTGTGGGTGGGCGTGTGTAGTGGTATGCACGCATTCTTTCTCAAAGTGTTATTGCAGGTAGCATATATCATTATTATTACAAATTACCCAACTAGAGAATACAGGTAGATGGCTTATAGTTATACGATTTAAAAAGTCTCTTGAGAGATTTGGCGGAATGAACGGACACATTCACTTCAGTTTCTCTTCATGCGTCATTACTTTTCCATGTGCCGGTTTCTTGAGAGGGCGCTTTCTAAAGGTCTGTACAACTATGGTACTCTTCCTCTCTGTGCGCTGTCGTCCGTTTCCAACAAAATGAGCACATAAAGTACCTACTTCTGCTGGTACATTTCGAGAGTTTTTGGACTCGTTCAAAGCAGTGTAATAATGTGGAGTAATTTGGAGTAAGGTGTGTGTGTGTGTCCTCAATTTAGATTTATGGTATTATCTGGCAAGAAAAGAAGACGAAATAAGGTGCTGCTCCCAAACCATTAAAACTGTCCATTTTTATTAGTCAATCTGGAGCGAGTGAGCGAGCAAGGTGGTTAAGCTATTTTGCCGACCTTTGCACAATAATAAACTCTCAGGCTGTGAGACTATAGCTGCTCTGGAGCGACCATCGTGGTAGTAATACCACAGAGTTGTTGGTTGGTTGGTGGGTTGGCTTGTATCTGTAGTAGTCGTCTTCACGTTTTAATTTACGTCTGGTATTAATAAAATAAAATAATCTACACTTCCAAATTCGGCTGGGGTCACTACCGTCACGAGCAGTGGCAGCAGCACATGCAGCGCGCAGCACACACATCGCGTCCAACAACCACATCTTCAATCTTGTTGAAGATAACAAAAAATGGTTATTTTAAAAGGTTTCTTCGTTTAACATCCTATAAGACGTGAATAATGATGATGATAAACCCAGAGAGAAAAATTGTGAATTCTCTCTCGTGCCAAATTACTTGGAATTTTAGGGATAATTACTAGAGGAGTGAGAGAGCATGGGTTGAGTAAACAAGGTTGTAATGAGATATGCAAATTAAATGTGTCTTTAAGTCCGCTGTTTAGATGCATCATGATTACTGTTTATATGGCCCACGGGATGGTGATGGTGAAGGAAAAGACATGACTTGCATGAAATGTAGAGGATGATGAGGAATGAGAAGTGGAAATGATAAAAAATAGTCTTGTTGGAACTTTATCATACCAGAAGCACGTTTACATTCACACACAAACAAACAAGCGTAGTAGGAAATGTATCTAAACCGGGCGAGAGATGAATAAGCCCTTCATTGGAGTTTTTTAAGTCCGTGAACTCGTGTATAATATGCAATAGTTAGTTCTTCAACGCAGAGTGTTGGTCTTCGTGATGATGAATACAGTTTTTGATTAACAGCACACCACCACGCATATTTACCATTCCCACACGTCATAAACACACTTACTTTGAATTACTTGGGTGTAGCCCGAGTAGTAGCATTGTATTGATTTGTTTTTTTTATGGGAAAATGGGTTCCATCTCGCAGAATCACTATAATCATCGCGTTTTTATATCATCGTACAAAATGATGATGATTGACTGCGCATTTTGGGGTGTACAACAGCATCAGTGCACATCGAAATTTAAAACGGTAATTGAAAAACTGGATTTTTGCTAAATACTAATTTGCGTACGTGTTAGTATTATCAAAGCCGTTGTTGTGTACTTTATTTTCAAAAGGAAACGTGTGCAAGTAAATACGCGTTTGATTATTTTTTACCCACGAAAAGAGATTTTTTAAAATCCCGACAGCAAAACATCTGCAAACATAATGTGGGTTGGACGTTGCACCAGATATTTCGGAATTGCAATTGTTGCTCAGTCATAGAACCGACAAGGAGAAACTTTTTGTCAGCTTTTTTCCCTTTATTGCCTCCTTTGGACGAAATCTGTTTCTGTACGGTTGTGTATGGCAAAAAGGGGTCACGATGAGATGTCATGACATAGGAACCTATGCGTATAGATGCATACTATTATACATATTGTAGTAGGTACATGTAAGTTTGGGCAAGTAAAGCGTTATTGCCTCGACTCGACTCGAACAAGTAAGCTTTAACTTGATGCTCTTTTGTTGTGTCTGTTTCCTCCACTATTATACATATTGTAGGTACATGTAAGTTTGGGCAAGTAAAGCGTTATTGCCTCGACTCGACTCGAACAAGTAAGCTTTAACTTGATGCTCTTTTGTTGTGTCTGTTTCCTCCATCGGTTCTGCTGCGTAGTTAGTTGTGCCACTCGGCAATTTATACGTTTGTGCTACGCAAACGTAGGTTCTGCAGGATATTATGGTAGCGTGTAGACAAAAGTTGGTGATTTATGTGACTATTTTGATATTGCAAAAATGGAGACAAAGCATGCAATTTTCTTAAGGGAAAATGGCGGATCGATCTAGAATGGCAGTTTGNAAAATGAAAAGAAAAATGCCAACGACGTTTTCCTACCCTTCTCTCCTATTTTCTACAATATTTCTATAAAAGGTCGAATTTTTTCCCAAAGTGAAGAATGATAATAGAATATATATCGAATAAAAACGTCTTTCAAAACATGAGAAAGGTTTCCTGAAAATAAACACCGAAATTTCCTTCCATAACTGAATTGTTTTATTCGTTCCCAATTTTCCCAACCATCCCATGTCGACGCGGGAAAAATATTAAAAATTCCGTAGTGTTCGAGGCTTTGCGATCTATCACGAAAACATCCCATCGATGAAAGGATGACCTAGTGTGTTACTTGAAATCGTGGTTTCTTATAAGTGCTATGCCATTATCACGCTTTCGAGTAAGATGGTGATGGCGATTATATCTAGCCAGTTTATTCCTAAAAATATATGGACAGATTCATCTTTCGATCGATTTAAGAATGCAAACTAGTGAAGTTACCTCGCTTAATCAATTTAAATATGCTGATGCTCACGCTTGCTGTGTAGGTAGCGATCGTCTTAATCATTCTTATTTAATTTTTCCTTGAAATCGATTTAAGAATGCAAACTAGTGAAGTTACCTCGCTTAATCAATTTAAATATGCTGATGCTCACGCTTGCTGTGTAGGTAGCGATCGTCTTAATCATTCTTATTTAATTTTTCCTTGGCTTCCTCAACATGACCGACTGTCTTGTCAGTTACTTTCTCATATTACCGTTCACAAAAAGGCCCTATAATTCATGGTCCTGTCTGCAGCTTAGAACAATAGTTTTGTAAGCTTGCACTAGTACTTCTACCAGTCCATATAATTTTAGTGAGAAATATCAGGAATTACTGCCACAAATCAGAAACGAGCGTCTACTGTTATTATCCTCGGGATAGGATTGTGTCCGTAGTGCACGCATAAAAGCGAATGCTTGCATCTCGTATTACACCAACTACGGCAAGTATAAGCAGGAAAATGAAATGAGGATGAGATCAGGCTCCCTAGTTGAAAGAATAACTAATAAAAAACGAGTTGATTGCTTGCCACTGCAGTTTCCATTTGATACTACGGCACAGACAAAGACTTACCATCAATAGTATAGCTTCGCGTCACCAGCTAGTACTGATTGCAAGTGTATTTTTATTCCATCCACTCATTCAATTCTCTGGTGAGTTCTTTCTTATCGTGTCATTCCTTTGCTACCCATTATGGTTGTCGTCGTTGTCGTCTCCTCATGTGCTACCACTGTATTTTGAACTGTCTCCAAAAGATTCCAACGCCACTGGCAGCAAAAGTGAAAACTATTACCAAATAACATGGCATGTAGTAATAAATGAGCTGCAGTAGACTGTGGACTGCAGAAAATTGTAATAAAGAAGACTACTACTCCACCGGAGCGGAAATGAATGAGGCTGGTATGCTGTTGTTGATCGTGATGATGATGATGAAGATGATGATGATGATAATTCCATGTCATGTGATGTGATAGGTAATACTTTTTTCTGCACTGGCTTGTACCGCACAAGTTGGAGTGCATGCTCAAGAACACTTATGAATGTGTATAAATAAATGATTTCCCCTTCTTACGCTTCCAAGATAAGTTGAAACAAAAAATAACGGTAAAAGCTTAAAAAGAAAAAAAACGGCGGTAGCAACGGGAGGATTTCTTCTCTCACTTATTTTCTTCATTTGACTCACTTAACCTTTTCCAGGATCGGATCGTCGATAAGTGCGGTGATGGCGTTTATACCATACAGACCAGCAGGTTTTTTTGGCGGGTCTCTGAATAAAAGTGGTGCACTTGGTAGTGAGCTGTGTGTTTGTGTGCGTGTGTGCACGGCTGTTTTTGTGCATGTACCCGGTACGGTAGTTGGCGTAGTGAAATGGGATAATGGTAATAACTGAGAAAAAGAAAAAGGGCTTGGCAATTTGGAATCATCTTCCTTTTAAGAAGGAAAAGACGCAGTTTTTTATACGAGTTCACTTCCTACTACTCTGTCTCTCTCTCTTTCTCAACTAGGTACACGGTACAATATACTTATAAGTACTCAAGTTAGTGGGGTAAGAAACGAGAAAAGGAAGTAAGCCAGCTCGCAAGCCTCATACGACATCCAACATCGAGTAGGCTGGAGAGTCTTGGTGAATAATAAATCTATTGGTTGACAGTTTCGATAGTATCTGTGTGATCTCTGCTCGGTGGGATATTTATTTGCCATTCTCGGGTCCTTGAGAGAGAGAGTATAATAATAAGAAGGTAGCGCAGTTCAAGTCGTTGTTGTAGCAGGGAGGGTGGTCGTTAAGTTGCAGAAAAATGATTATAAGAAACTCTATAGACGACGCTATTTATGGACTAGGTTCGTTATATCATCAAAGTTTGGTGGTGGTGATGGGGAAAATATAGGAAAGAATAAATGTTTGTACCGATTCCTCCACCAACATAACATAATGTCCTTGTAGACCTATTCAAATACTTTACGTTTTTGTTTCTGCCGAACTATTTTAACTTGTGTTGTGCACAAAGGAAAGGTTTTCCAAATTCCAAACAAGTGCATAGCGCGGAAAACGAAAACCCCAGGCAGAAAACGTAAGTAATGTTGTGTATATATTCT
>JAHZNB010003443.1:0-11607 GCA_027744295.1 Callyntrura guangdongensis
CTTCAAGGCCTGGTGGCAAAAAGGTCTGGTGGCTACCGGGCTGGTGGCTTCAAGGCATGGTGGCTAACGGGCCATTGGTGGCTAAGGGCCGGTACCGGTTGTTTTCTCAGTAAATTAAAAAAACCTCTCCCGTTGTTGATAGGGCTGTACTGTAATTAGATTTGTCATTTCAGTCTGTTTAACCTTCTAGTCGTCTGCCAATAAACCTTTTTCTCCAAAACTACAAGCAATTTCTAAGTGTCTTCGAGCACCCATTACTGGACCTATGGGGACATTAATGCATATGACATTTGTTTTCGACACTGCGGCCCCTACCCCTACGGAGCATATTTAAAGTTAGCACACCACCAATGACAAAAACTCAAATCTTATACACACTTTTTTAAATCAGAAATCTAATAATATTGTTGCGGGTTTTACGGTAAGTAATCAAAACATTCAAACTGTAGAAACCGTAAGCCATTTCAACTTTTAGCATAACAACAGGAGTTGAAGTTAGGGAAACCGATAACTATTGGACAGAAACATGTGTAGAAGGTTTCATAGTTTCGAGTCTAGGTGTTTTCCTTGGAGGAAGAGTCCCCCGGGAAGGTGGTCCCAGGGTACGGTTTCCCCGGTAGTTTGTTTTCCCGACAGGCGAGTTCCCCAGTGGATGGTTTGTCTGGCACGGTAGTATCGCCATGAAAGTGCTTGAAGTAAAGAAAGTTTTTTCTAAATAGAGGTCAATGCTAAAAGACCGTCTATAATGACAGTGAAACAGTTAAAATAACATTTAATAATTCCTGTTTTTATTTTCTATTAAATTTAATAGTGATGAAAATAATGAGGGCGGTGCTTTTTATTCNATTTAATAGTGATGAAAATAATGAGGGCGGTGCTTTTTATTCTACTTGTTACAAAAACAAATTCTTGCATATTTGATTTTACATTTTTATTTCTCAATTGATATTTTATTTTGTCAAGGTATTTCTATCATATCTTATGTTCTTTGTTTGGTCAAAGTACGTCTGGTTACTGAACATTTAAATGTTATAAAACGGCAAAAAGGGTAATTAAAATTACCATTGTGGTATTTTATAACGGTACATCAATACTTATAGATTTACAAGACATTTGGCATTATACCAAAGATCATTATATTAAAATCATATTTATTTTCATCACTATGAATTTAATGAAAAATAAAACAAGGAATTATGTATTAAATGTTATGTGTACTTGTTTCAGTCATTTTAGACGCTCTTTTAGCATTGAAAGCACTTTCCCAAAGAAACCATTATCCCTGGTAAACAAGTAACCAGGTAAGTCGATTTTGCGGGGTAACGTCCTCCTGGGAAAACCACCAACCGGGAAAAGCACCGGTAACGCATAGTTTCATCCAGGTTGATTCACCACAACTTTTATACCCTTTAACCTTTCAAATTTGGTTTTGAGAATCAATCTATAGGTACCTCAAAAAGTACATGTAACTAACTCTTAAAACCCATAAGCTGTTGCACATCTGCGCTACCTATTTTCCTTTACAAATGATAATTTAGTTTTTTATGAAGCATTTTGCTGCTCTAAATGCTTGACAGTCCATATTATCATCCCTGTAACTCGGACTGAACATGAACATGGTACAGTAGTTGCGGTAGTAAGTGTACTTAACTTAAAATCAATGTGCTACTCAAACAATGATTCTTTCTCACCGTTCCAACGCCGTCTTGTAGTAGTAATGCTGATCTTTCTGAGGCTGAGACTGGTTGCATTCCATTTCTCCAGTCAATCACTTTTGTGTCTCGAAGATATTAAAAAATATATTTATGTACATACGAGAGGGATGCATACAAGGAAGGCCTTTTTATAGATCATCCACAATGCTAGAAAAATTATGTTCACGGTGATGACGCTGTTGCTGCAAGTATATGGTTATTGTTGTTGTCTGCCTAACAAAGAGCAAGTTTCAACAAAGTTGTATACCGTTTCTTGCATTGGCAACGCATGTATTACTGTGTCGTTCGAAAAGAGAAATACAGATTATACAGAAGACGGTACATTATTAGCCCGTCAAAGAGCCACCGACACATGCACACATGAAGAAAATAAGAGAGAACAAGAGTGGAAGAATATTTCAAACCCCCTGTACTTCTCGGCTATTTATTCATCTTTTTTTATTCCTTTCTCCCTCTCTGTCTTTCTGTTTCTAGTTATTGCCTATTATACATTACCATCATCATTCCACTGGCCTTACATCAGTTGTTCAAGAGCAGTGGTCGTGCTAAGATCCATCGCGCTGAAATACAAAAAAAAGTCTGACTGCGCTGGGTTACTGACAAAAGAGAAAAACGACGGAGGAGTTGTTGTGAGCAAGGGATTGAATGTTACTTTTCAGCTTTCCACATGCATCTTTTCCTTGTCGTGTGCATGCGTTGTGTAGAAGCAGGGTTTCTTCTTCAGCATCCGTCAAACTAGTTCTATGAAGTGGTACGGTGGTGCTGATAGTGTATGGACGGCATAAGTGAGAAAGAGTGAAACCAGATCTGCTATAAAGCAAAGCAGATCTAAAAGTAAGCTGGCAAGCGGGGTAGAGGAGCAGAGAGTTGTTACACAGAAGAAAAGAGCGAGAGAGAGAAGCGAGGAGATGAGTTGCGGAGGTTGCTGAGAGAATTTGTGTAGTTGAACAACAGCAACGGCAACAGCAGCAGAAACCTCACAGTCAGTCGGCCTTTTAAAGACACTGGAAAAGAGAAGAATGGAACGGCTTCTTGTAAAGCTCAACAACAACAACAGAGTCGAGGAATACAAACCGCGTATGACTTGGTTTTGGTGTTCAGTGACTGTCTATGACAATAGTAATGATTACTGTAACACTAATAATGGTAGAATTTAAAAAGTATCCTTTTTGACATCATTGCCGTCTATTATCTCTATTCAATTAGGGAGCTGTTATTATTCTCATTATCACTCCACATACCATTTTTTCATATCATTGTCAGATGACAAACGACATGACATAGGCTAGTTGTATGCAATAGTCGGAACTTTTTCTATTCACCTTTTGCTCTCTTTGCTGGGCTGAATAAAGGCTCGTTATTACCTTGAGGGAGAGTCATAAACTGTAGAACCATACAAAATTTGTAAAAGAAAAACGTGATTTTTTGTGAAGGAGGAGCATAAGTGGTGACTTTTGACGGTGGTGCTCCGCTCTTGGTGACTACTATCCAAAATACGTAATAGCATGTATATATTTTAAACATTCCTATTTAATATTTGAATCTGTTGGGTTGTTGTTATAATAGTTCTTTGTGGAGTAATAATTAAGCAGGTGGTAATAAACAGTATATTTCTGAGTGGCTGTTGTTACAAATCGGTCGTTTGCAAAAAAAAAAAACATAAAAGGACGTGGACAGTATAACGTAGGGATTTTGTTTGGTTCGAGGTCGTCCCTCGTCTGGTGTCGAAAAAACGTGTGCGAGTGGACTAGACAACAACCTATAAGACGAAGAATATATTAAAAAACGAACAACATCTTTTTGTTTTTCTCATCACAAACTGTTGGGCAAGTGACTGTTTTTGTAAAACGGAGCTTGCATTTTATGAAACTTGCAAGAAAACTCAAATAAAACCATGTCATCATCATCATCATCTTTGGTAACCTTTTAAGTCTTCCATGTGCTTACTCTGCTGGTTATTAACTTTGTGTTGTGCCCTTTTAACACAAACGCATAGACAGATACACACATGTCAAGTCGTTGATCTGGGTAGCAAAAAAGGGAAGGGTTATTTATTGTAGAAAATAGAACAGCGCTTGTTTGGATCTTGGATGACATTTATTAAATACATAAGCGTCACATTCTTCTTCGAAAGTGCTAGTTTAGCTCATCCATTCATCCGGCTGTCGCTGTTTCACGAGCATAATTCAACATCATCGTCGTCGTCACCATTCCTGGTTTTTTCTTCTCTGCTTGTTGTCGTGCTTGTTGTTCAATGTGTGACTTACGGAACAGTAAATAAGCAGCGTAACACCCTTCTTCTTCTTGCTCCACACAAAACAACGACAACGCTCCATTAACTCGACGTGGCAATTCCATATTCCTTTGCTAAAAATCCTACTTGTGCCAGTAGTACAGCGTGGGTTACGCTCTTAGTTTGGAGTCAAAAAGGCGTCCTCGAAAAGGGAGAGCCAGGCAGAGAAGTGGAAAAAAGGTAAAAAAAAAAGGAGGAAGGAAGGAAAAAAGCAAGTTGCTAGATAGGAGATAGAGTAGTATGTCATAGAGGAAAATTCTTTGGCATGCAGTGTTAAGTCAACTGGAAAAAAAACTGGAAAATCTGCTGAAGACGACTAGGACGACGACAACGAGACAGAAAGACACGCTACGAATTCCAAATAACATTTCAAGTTACGTTATATCATTTCTAAACTATCTGCTATTGCTAATATTGGGTCGTTGTTGAGCTTGTCTAGCATCCCCGTCAACATCATTCTGTCCTCATCATCACTGAACTCATCACGAGGGAGGAACAACGGCACGAGCAACAGCAGCATAATTTCTACAAATGTTACAATATTGTGAAATCTCATTTTTATTAGCCAGACAATTTCTCGGTGGCAGTGGAAAACAGAAATCATTCAACAGTGGTGAACACTAAAATAACGAAAACACGTTTTCATATATGAGATGTACTTTATGTAAAAATCATTCAAGTCTACACGTAGCAGTGCATGTATTTAATGCTATGACGATTGTAAAACTCAGAGGAACTGACTCTTTCATGTAACCAGGAAAAGATCAGCACACATCAAAACTCCTTGTCACAAATCTCTTTTCCACTTCTTGCCCCCTTTTTTCTATCATAGCAGTCATGTAAAAGGTTATGACGAGAAAGAAACATCCTGGCAGAAAACAATATCGTTCTGTCCTATTTTTACGTAGTACGACTGAACGTTGTATTTTTATACGGTTTTCCCACGAAATAGTGGCAACAACGGACGAGCCAAAAAGTGCTACGTAGTAATTACATGAATGTCAGCGTATATTAACAATAGAGACGAATTAGCAAGTGAAACACGGAAATAGTTCTCCAGCAATCGTAATTGTATAGAACATGCAATTTTCCAGTTAACGAGAAAAAAACGTACAACAGGAGGAGGAGGAGAGAAAGAAAGACAGGTTGCTCAAAAGAAAAACTGACTGTAAAACAATTTGTCTAATTCTTGGCAGAAGTGAACTTGCTGCAAATTTGCTACATTTTTTCGCCGATTCTAAACATTTTCTTTGCAGACACTTAACTAAACTTTTACGAGGCAGTAACGTTGCAACCAAGTTGAGGAGCTCTCTGAGAGTGAAAATGGAGTGAACATTGTACGCACTATACGAACTAGATTAGATCAGCAGAATTTTACGCTTTCATACGAAACACACGGAAATGTGTCGTTAATGCTTTTGTAATGAACGGATCGAAAAAAAACCTCAATGAGTTCCAATTTCCGTATGAAATCTACTCAAATCAAATTCTGTCTCTAAACCTAAAGGCATATATTTAAAAAACAGAAACACACTTGGAAAAGCTATTAAACAGAGTTTTTCGATTTAAAACGCGAGGAAAGAGTTCTTTTAAAATCTACATTATCCTTTTTGTGTGGGCATGCATTGTTGTGCATAGTAAATGGGGGAAATAATGCCGACGGAGTTGATGCGAGCGACAAAACTCACAGTTACCATTTTATATGTTCTTATGTCATCAATCAACATCGTCCATGCGAATTGGATGTAAGTAAACAAATAACATTATTAACATGCATTTTTTACTTTCTACTCTCTCTAAATCAAGTATACAGGCTACTCAAGTAAGTAATCTATTGTGTATATCTATTATCGTTGTTGCTAAATGGCTTTTCTGACTGAATCAAGTAGATTGCTATTTTGCTATATAAATAAACGACGAATCGGTAGCAGCAGTATGCACAATCCCATTGCAATGATGATTGTTGTGTACTTTGTTTTATTGCTTGCTTTGCAGAGATGCGATCTCGAGCACCATTCAATTGTAGCTTGGCTTAAGGCTTGACACATGATAAATTTGAATAGTCGAACAATATTTTTCTCTTTCAACTTCACTTCGCACAGCTTTTCAACAGTTGTAGTGGATAAAGTTATCCTGCCAATTTATCATTATTAACTTAACGTCTTCACTCGTCTTTGAGGATCCATTGCATTGTAAAATGCGACATACGTCATGACGCCATTGAAAGTCAAGTGGTTTGGTAATTTTCACATTTGAAGAAGGTATCAATCTTTTTGAATCAAACATCAACAGGCAATAGCGTAACCATGCGGTTCTTTATTCATGTTTAAATTCTATCTATGCAATTACGTTCCAATTGAACGAAAGATTGACCGTCTTTTTCGGGAGCATTTTGTTTTTTTGAAGGGATAAGAAAACAACTTTGTTTTGTTGCACAATATCAGTTAGTGCTGTGAAGCGGTACTTACTCGAGTTACAATTTGAATCTGTGAGGATGTACGGCTAACGTTCACCTCTGAAAGGTATACATATTTCCAATACTGATTTGATTACACAAATCAGTTCCTCAATACTTCTAGTTGTGCATGGAGGTTTTACTTTACCCCACAACGCCCGTTTGCCATGTAGGACGGGGCAACTTTATGTAAAGTCAAGACCACTGGCAAGAATACTAGAGTCCACCACAGAAAAATATGGACCATTTAAATACAACATTAAAAAGTTCAAAACATTTTAATTTTTATAATTCTGCTACCGACAGCGGGCTCGTGGGCTCCTCTTTGGAATCATTGTAAACATATGCGCTACTTGCCGTTATAATGCAATGTACACCTTGTTCAAAATATGACTAGGATAAATAAACTACATTTGGGATGTGCTACTTTTTAAAAAAATGAATAAAATGTTGTGTTTGTGTTTTCCTGCATCGTTGAAAATCCAATTAATTTCACAATTAATGCAAACGAGTATGGCTATGCGTTGAAATCATTGTATATATTTTGCTCAACTCTGCAAAGCTATGTGGAAGCTGTAGTGCTTCAAAAGGATTCTGAATTGTTTCTTCATGATCGGTTTCGTCTGATAATTATAGTTGTGATCATTTTTACTACACTGAGAGTAAGTCCATTAATTACCCATTTACATTCATGACTGCAGTATAAACAATGCGTTGATATTGGCTTTTTTGGTTGTTAATGGATGGTTGTGTAGGTAATGTAGGGGTTTTCTAGCAATAAAAAGCGAAATGAAAAATTGTGAAAACTTGTGAAACTGGTGCTTCCACTACTACCAATATAGCCATGTATTGTGTCATGTGTCGATGCATGTGTACTGTGTACACGACGACATCACACCAAAACTTAACTCTGTTTATCATTTTGTTGTACTAATAAAAGTATCGAATCATATGCCATTACCAAGTGTATTTAGGTAGTTTGTTTTCTGCGCAACACCTCTATTAATATCGTTTAATTGATTTTCAATCAACAACATCAGCAAACAGAAACTTTCCACCGCAGACACATCTGGTAATGAGGGAATTTTGATGACGGAGCCGTGCATGATGTATACACGCCACGTAGTAAGTTTCCACTTTCGTGATGTGGGATGCGGCGGAAACTGTGTGTTCAATTTAATCTCAGTTTTCGTATAAAAGTAGCACTCATAGTATCCAGGGAGCAGATGTGAATATGTAGGTCCACCACCTTCACCGTCAACAAAGTTGTTTAATTTTTTAGTTCTACTTTCAACGCACGTAAAAATGTACAAGAGTCCATCTGTCGGTTTAACAAGCTTTCACGGAGACTGAAGTGTGAACAGTTGTAGCTAATATTTGAATAGATATTAAAAAGTGTGAAATACATATAAACATTTTGTCTCTCTGGACAAGTTTGCGTTAGCCGTAATCTCTCTCTCTCTCTCTCTCTCTGCTGCCTTCAGTCCTCAGCATAGAGAGAAAGAAAAAGTAATATTATCCACAAATGTGAAAACATGACAAGTCAAAGTTGAAGGGTGTAAGTAGAAGTTTCATCTGAATCAGATTCACAAGGTGTTGTAGCGAAGAGTTTAAAAGTTTGCTCATACTAATTTCAATTTCTACGGGTCAGAGAAAGTAATGAGAATTTATAATATTATGTTTCCCTGTGTAGCATGTTGAAATTACAAAAAAAACCAATCGCGGCAGCCACATATGAGGCCAGTACAATGTGAAAATGAAAAAGAAATCTCATTTGCTCATGTTTGTTTCAAGACTCAGCATGCCCCAGGTTTTGCTTTTATGGCGTAAGATTTTAGAAAAGTACAAATTTCTTGGGAATACACTACAGCAGTGGGAAAATGTTTCTTGAGTTGGTGAAGTAAAAGTAAAAAAGTAATTTCCTTGCAATTTCCAATTTCCTTGCAAGAGAAAGTCATTTTCTTCTAAAAACTAGAGCAGTCCAAAATCATTCTCAACGGCAACTTGGAATAAACAAAAAAAAATCAATTTACTTTATTATGAAATGTGTTGTTTGTATGAAACTGAATCGAGAGCACAGATAACCACCATACAGAAGTATAGACGCATAGAAATATAGGTATAATGGAATTAGCAAAGAATCGCTTCGATGATTGCAACAAGTTTCAATTTCCTTTGTTTTTTCTTATTATAATAAAGATCATGTTTGTATACAGTGTGATGAATAGGCTTCCAATTCAAAACTACTGTAATTATCATCAAACAAAAATAATTTAGACAATATAGAGCTGCATACCGCAGCAACCATTAATAAGAACATGATAATGAGTCCTCAGAGAAAATGGCGATTTAATCCTTTTTCATTATCATTATATTTTAACAGCCCATGCGCTTCCACTACTAACTAGTAGGCACGTCATCAGCTTGTAATTTTGTAAAATATCCAGGTGTATTTACTTCGCTATTGTTCCCTTTTCCTTTTTTAATAATATCTGTCTGATCATGTTTCAAACGCGGAACTGAACGTGCTGTAGAAGAATGAGTAGTACGGGAACAGCTCGTGATTTCTAAATAGACAGTGAACATATGTCAATAAGTGATTGAATTGAAACAGCCTTCAGCTCTAACGATGTCAGTACCTTTTAAAATACCATGTAGGTATATACAAAGCGTGATGTGTGTAGTAGTTTCTGTGTAAAAGGACCCTACCCAAAGAAGAAATTAGTATCCTAACTACCGGTGCTCATTTCATGTCATGTTCCCGTTCCTCCTTTCCCATTATTTCAAAAACAGGGTTTTCGCCGTCGTTTTTAAATACGAATCAGTAGCAGGCACGACAGAGTAGAGGGAGGCTGAAAACAAAACTTGTAGAATACATTACAACGGGAAGTAGAGATGAAAGAAAATTTAGAACCACGTTGTATGTAGTTTCGGGTTTCACCACGGCGCTCCTCCTGACGCAGATTGTTAAATAACGTCGATGATATTACAGTTTCGAGCTTCTACTACCACACCATCAGTGCGTTAGTTGTTTTCTTTCCTGTAGTATTGACTTACTGTATTTACGGCTACTTTACTTACCAGCCCTACTGACAATGGTAGATAGTAGAAGTAAGTTATGCAAGATTACATTGAGCAGTGATTTTATTCATTGACAGTCTTTTCAGCAAGTTAATACAATGGCAAATGTGGTTAATACTGACAACAAGAGATCGTAGGATAGAACACACCGAGATAGAAGCTTTGCGCTCTGAGATGTGAAAATTTGCTACCAGCCTGCGGTAAAATATATTAAAGACTCTTACTACATTGAACTCCCGACAAGCAATAAAAGCAAATGTAGCAAAGTGCTGCTGCATAACCAAGTTTGCGTAGGAAAAAGTATGTTAGCACGCAATTGTGTTTGCAAAATGACCTGTAAATTCGTAATAAGCTGTTACGATGCCCTATAGAAAAGCACACATAGGTGAATTCTACACGCATGAATTTTTCATAACTGAGATGATTTCCTTTATGTAGACTGCACACTCCAAAATGGGGCGAAGTGACGCATGACTTTTTCCAACTTGTAAGCCATATTAATATTTTCTCTACACTCTAGATGAGCAACAAAATCATTTATCTTGTAAAATGCTTCCGTGAGGCTATTGTAATTTCTTTGAATCACCAGAACGGATTTACAAGGTCGTTAAAAAAAATAAAACTGACTTTATGACGCTGCAAATATTTTGCTAATCTTTTAATTCTACCAAGAACAGACATACAGACAGACGGTAGCATTGGCATAAAGTACTCACAGCAGGCTTGCATTATTCATTCGGTAATATAATACCACCCTACATAAAGTGCCAGAAAACCTGTGTGTGTGCTTAATTGACGGATAGACAGCAGCAGCAGCAGCAGTTTTGTTGTAGTGAGAAAAAGATGCTTTTCAAAAAGTTGGCCACGATCATGATAATAATGATGATGAATCTCGACAGCAGCAGTTCCAGAAGTAGTTTTAGGCTTAACTACATCAGTACATCACACATGCATATTACATGATGAATCCCTACCTTCTTTACCTCTACACAGGTATGTATATCATTACTACAACAACACCACAGCTACAGTTAGGAGACGCATATATGTACATAATATCATTATATTATGTATATTATGTGTTGTCGGCCGCCTTTGCCTCTTCTGCGGGTCTGTCCTTTCATTTTCGGCTGGAGTCTTGCTGCCTTGATTTTACCTCTATGTGTTGCGTTGCGATGATTAGTTACAGCCTCGCGTAATCATAGCATTACAACTCCCATTATTATTATTACAGTCTCAAAGAGGACCCTTCTTCTTTGACTCACAAAACACCATCGCTACCACCACCACTCTTTATTAAAGACAAAGTCTGTGTGTATGTATAACGAACGTATAAATAGGGTCATGCCTTCTATTCCTAATGAATAATGAAGCAAAAAAACGGTGAGGAAGCGAGAAAAAAAAACTTTTTGTACTGCTATGCATGTGCTCGTTAACAACAGAAGCACCGACAATGTCTTAAAGTGAGAAAACAACGAGAGCTTATAGCACTAGCACCCAAAAAGCGAGAGTAAAAAAGAATCCCATATTATGAAAGCGAGTCAAGTCGCGTCGAGAAGTAGAAGAAAGTCGACGTAACAATTTGCTTTATTTATGCCTGCTTAGAGATATGTCTTTGACAGATAGCAGAAGGTAAACGAGAGTAAAGAATGCGTGTGTGTGTGTGTGTGTGTGTGCATGAGCATATGCATATACCATATTACCATGTAGCTAGTGGAAAAAAATTTTGATGTTCGTATGGCATTTTTGGAAAAAAAAATATCTGTGTAAGCTTGCAGCATAGGTATTCACAACAGCCATGGTAAATCAGTTTATGTTTATTGTCGTTTCTTAGTTAATCTTTAAGTACATACAAAACTGCCGATTATATTCCACTTTTTTCCTTAAAAAAGGATTTTTTTTTCTTGGTATGTTTCTTTATAACTTTTCTGTTCAATGGAGTATATCCATTTGGGGAGTCATCTTTAGAAATTTTATGATTGACTTGCTGGGGTACATCTCTGTTGGAGGATTTTTTCACCTACCCATTCACGTTTTAACACCGAGTCGACATAAATTAGAGC